>CAUYLG010031164.1:0-92689 GCA_963573385.1 Cacajao melanocephalus | reverse complement strand
GAGGGGGCTGAGGGGGCTGAGGCGGTTGAGGGGCTGAGGGGCTGAGGGGGCTGAGGCGATGAGGGGGCTTATGTGCAGAGGCGGCTGAGGGGGCTGAGGCGCTGAGGGGGCTGAGGGGGCTGAGGCGCTGAGGGGGCTGAGGGGGCTGAGGGGGCTGAGGGAGCTGAGCGCTGAGGGGGCTGAGCGCTGAGGGGGCTGAGGCGCTGAGGCGCTGAGGGGCCTGAGGGGCTGAGGGGGCTGAGGGGCTGAGGCGGGTGAGGGGCTGAGGGGCTGAGGGGCTGAGGGGCTGAGGGGGCTGAGGGGGCTGAGGGGGCTGAGGGGCTGAGGGGGCTGAGGGGGCTGAGGGAGCTGAGCGCTGAGGGGGCTGAGGCGCTGAGGGGGCTGAGGGGGCTGAGGGGGCTGAGGGGGCTGAGGCGCTGAGGGGGCTGAGGGGGCTGATGGGGCGGAGGGGTGGGCAGGGTCCCTGCCGCAGGGTCCGCCGCACATCACGTGGCCCAATCCCGGGGCTGCTGTCTGCGGCTGCTCAGCCACTTGTTTTCTTACTGTGAACCTCGTGGGCTGCTGCTCTGCGTCTTTTCTCACTCTGTTTTTGCGTTCTATTTGGTAAGTATTTTATTTAGGGTATTTTACTGGTATAACTGAGGATAAACTGTGTTTTACAGTATTTTTATCATCCGTTTTCTCCTAGATTTTGGTATCATTTTTATGCTGACAAAATGATTAAATATTTTGGAAACTTTCCTAGAACTGATAAAATAGCTTTTATATGATCTTTTTATTGAGGTAACAAAATAATTTACTTTGAAATGTCTCAGCCTAACAACTTTTGTGCCTTTGTTGTTTTGTGCAAAGGTGGGAAAATTGCTTTGCATTTTGGTGTAACTTCTGTGTTAATGTTTTCGTTGTTTTGCAAAATCACTTAGTGATCTGTGTTTTCCAACTTGAGTTAACATGTATCATTTTGTGATTTAAAAAATGTCTTGTATGTCTCTCTTCGAGTTGTCTTCATTACTTTCATCATTAGTTTAAAGTAGGAATTTATTGACTATTCGAATAAGACTGACGTTTTACTTCATCTCCCAGGCATTCATTTTTCAGTGTTATTCATTGATTTCTCCATGTTCATTCATACTGGGAATAATTTTATATAAATTGATTTTTGCTGTGTTACAGGTTTACTGAGCAACATTCTGTGTCTTTAGTATTTTAATGTATTTTTCTATTAAATATACTTTAGTCGCTTATACTATATTTAGGTTTAGCTTATTTTCCTGATTTTAGACCCACTAATTATTAACTGGAATGCTGATAATTTTCCCTAAGCTTCAATTGTTTATTATTTATTCATTTATTTATGACAGATGAGCATAAAACTACTTCATTATGAAGATTTAATGATTGGGTAGATATTTTATACTAGGTCCTTGGACACAAGCACTCTTAAATAATTGTTATTACATTTTTTCTACCTGCTTTTGACATAACAAAAGTGCATTTTTAATTTTTTAATTTAGTTGTAATAGACTTTAGGATGTAATGGTCCCAGATTCTTTTGTTATCTGTTTTTTAACCACATTGTATACTCTGTTGTCATTATATAATATTAACATGCTATGTTAATCGGCTAGGCTGTTATAACAAAATACTATAAACTGAGTGCTTTCAACATTTATTTTTCGCAGCCCTGGAGGCTGGGAAGTCTGTGACCAAGACAATGGCCAATTTGGTTCTTGAACAGGCTTTCTGGCCTTTTCTTATAAGGGTGCTAATTTCATCATAAGGACCCCACCCTCATGACCTCATGTAAACCTAATCTCCTTCAAAGGCCCTATTTCCAAATCCTATCACATTGAGAATTACATCTTCAGCATATAAATTCTGGGGGAAACAAATGTTCATGCCATAACACACACTGTTTACCCTTTGTTTCCACTTCCATAGTTGTTTGTTTAATTTTATTAATTATAATATTTTGGAGGAATGCCCTAATTATATTTTGGGTTCTTATTAATTTTTAATACAAACTCTGTTTTACAAGGTTTTATTAAGCAGTGAAAATGCTAATAAAGTCATATAGTAGTTGCTTCCTGTACTATATGTATCTTGTGATATTTTAGAAAGGCAGATTTTGCATAATATATGTAATGCTATCATTCAAACATCTTTAATAAGAAGATCAGAAAAAGAAGAATGTTTTTCATGTTCAACCAAACTAAGGACACATTCCAAGTCCAAATCATCAAATACAAGAACTTAGATGTTTGTAGTCAGGTATTCAACTGTTTAATTACAGTACACCAGGAACACACATTTTAGTCTCAGTTTTCATATCAGCGGGGCATTGACAAAGTGTATTTGTCTAATAGCAAGTCCAAGCATTAGCTTTTGATAGCATCTGAACCCAATTCCTCATTTCTGTTGTTGTAACCCAGTGAGTTAGAAGGAACGTACCACCGTCTGAGTTCCAAATTAAGAGTCCTTTATTGATTTGCTGGCGATTGAGAGACGGCTAACGCTCAAAATACTCTTGGCCCTGAGGAAGGGGCCTGATTATCTTTTATACCTTGATTTAGGTAGGGGAGGGGAGTACCTAGCTGAAGTGGAATTTTACAGAAGCAGAAAAGCGGGTTAGAGGAAGGGGCTGTGGGCATACAGGTGGTCCAAGAAGGGGGACAATCAGGCTCCTTCTACACAGTGATCAAAGGGAAACTTTTTTCTTACAATAGCAAGGGGGAGGTATGCCAAGCAGGATGTGGTTACAATGGTTACAAGTGTTAAGAACAGTGTATTTCAATGCCTCTAAGTGCAGCATGACCCAGTTATGCACCCAAAGGGGCTGCGGTAAGGAGGGGGAAGCCAGATTGGAGTTTACAGCTAAAATGGAGTCAGTTATGCTAGCCCAGGGTAGGTTATTACACTGTGTGTGCTTAAGTGTCCAGACAAGCATTCTCCAGTACTTTTCCTGATGCTAGAAATGTTCTCTATCTATGCTACAAAATAGGCTAACCACTACCCACATGTGGCTTTTGAGAACTTGAAATGTGGCTAGCGTGACTGACTGAATTTTTATATTATTATGATTAATTTAAATTTAAATGTAGTAGCCATATGTGGCTATTGGACAACATGCCTCTAGGTCATTATCACTGGTGTCTAGATACATCAGACAATTCACAGAAGCCTCACACTTAACCCCATTCTTCTTAGTCTGTGTCAAAGCATGGGGCCTGCTACTTTATCTCCCTATACTTTTGAGTTATCACTCATTTTTTACCCTAACATAACTCAAGGTAGACAGTATGCCAAAAATTATAGAAAACTAGTGACAAAATCAGTAACTTAGCAGTTTTCCTTGAACTCTTTGATGTGGTTCAATAACTAATCTTGTGGGGTTTTGTTTGTTTTTTGTTTTCTTAATAGAGTCTGGTTGTTGCCCAGGCTAGAGTGCAATGGCGTAATCTGGGCTCACTGCAACCTCTGCTTCCTGAGTTCAAGCGATTCTCCTGCCTCAGCCTGTGGTGTAGCTGGGATTACATAATCTTGTGTTTTTAGTATAATCTCTATATGTTGATTTTATTATCTTTAAGATGATAACACTAGAAAGACCTACTTCATATTATTTTATTTTTTTGAGACAGGGTCTCAAAAAATAGACTGTCACCGAGGCTGGAATGCATTGGTGCTAACAGGGCTCACTGTAGCCTCAACCTCTCAGGCTCCAGTGATACTCCCACCTCAGCCTCCGAAGTATCTGGGACTACAGGTGGGTGCCACCAAGCCTGGCTAATTTTTATAGAGACAGGGTTTCGCCGCAGTGCCCAGGCTGGTATCTGATTCCTGAGCTCAAGAGATCTGCCCACCTCAGCCTCCAAAAGTGCTGGGATTACAGAAGTGCGCCACCGTCCCCGGCCCTCTATAATTTTAAATTAGTCAGCTGAAGTAATGCATGCATCATACCATATCATGTTTTATAAACCATGAAGTCAGGAAAATAAGGTGGTTAAGAGAATTAACTCAGAGGTGAAACCATGCTGTAAAAAGTTACTTTTGGTAAGAAGACCAACACGGGTAATAGAGGATAAAATGGTCTTTGAATTATTCACAATGTTTTCATTTTTACAAAAATGTTTCTGTTTGCATTTAATGTAAAGGGGAAATTTTAAAAGAACTATTTTAAATATAAAATATTTATATCATCAGCTTTAAAAAATTTTTATTGTACTTTAAGTTCTGGGATACATGTGAAGAATGTGCAGGTTTGTTACAGAGGTATACACATGCCATGGTAGTTTGCTGTACCCATCAACCCGCCATCTACATTAGGTATTTCTCCTAATGCTATTCCTCCCCTAGCCCCCACTCCCCAACAGGCCCTGGTGTGTGATGTTCCCTTCCCTGTGTCCATGTGTACTCATTGTTCAACTACCACTTATGAGTGAGAACATGCAGTGTTTGGTTTTCTGTTCCTATGTTGGTTCCTCTGCAAGTTTTCCAAATAATATTAACATCTATCTTTGTCTGTCACCATTGTGTCAATGTTTGTGTGATCCTATAAAATTTAGAAGGCCTAGAAGGATGCTTTTGCTTTTGCAATGCAAAAAAATGGCCAAACACAGATATAGATGATATAGATAGATTAGGGGGTTGCACTTTGAAATTTATTTCTCTAAGGGACTTGTTTCACTTCAAGTTTAAAATTATTCTGGTTTTAAATTTAACACATGATAAACCTTATAGAATGATAACACAATTGTACATGTTATAAACTCACAGGGTATATCAAATGATGAACCAGTCATTTTGTGTTGAGGTTGGTATTATTTTTCTTTAACTGAGACTTCAATTCTCAGTAAATGAGAACAGTTTTTATACAGAGGGGCCATGCCCTAATACCACCACATACTAGCATTGTTCTCAGACTGTGAAGTTCTGCCCACGCCAAGCCAGGATGAGAATTTTATTCCTCACACTGTTCTCGCTGCTTGTTTGTATCCCTAATATCCCCCAAAAGTTCATTTTATGCTATTTGTTGTTCTTTTACATTTAATACATGTATCAAAAAATTAGCTTCATTTTTAAAATAAAATTGTATGCTATCTTTTAATCTGTGTCCCTATAAAATAATCTTGATCAGTATACTTTTGTTATTACAGGCAGAACAGGATAAACTTTCTCTCTCTGGAATAAATGCCATGACCACTACTCTTTGAGCATTTTTTAAAAATTATTTTTTAAACAGAACTTTATTGGCCAGGCGAGGTGGCTCACACTTGTAATCCTTGCACTTTGGAAGGCCAAGGTGGTTGGATCACAAGGTCAGGAGTTCAAGACCAGCCTGGCCAACATGGTGAAATCCCATCTACTCCATCTCTACCCTACAAAAATTAGATGGGTGTGGTGGTGGGCACCTGTAATTCCAGCTACTCAGGAAGCTAAGGTGGGAGAATCACTTGAATCTGGGAGGTATAGGTTGCAATGAGCCAAGATTGTGCCACTGTACTCCAATCTGGGCAACAGTGCAAGACTCTGTCTCCAAAAAAAAAAAAAGAAAAGAAAAGAAATTTATCTAACATACATTAACCAAATTTTTTTTCACAATAACCACATTTCTTTTAAGAGAAAAATTAAATATTTACCTTCTCTTATCAAGAATCCTCTGAATATAAAATATTTATTTTTTTAACTTTAGAAGAAATTGAAAAATATCTACATGTTACTAATCTTAAAATACTCTGGGTTTATATGGTGTTAACATGTTTATATGGTTTATATGGTGTTAACATGTCTTCCAAATTTTAAGGAATAGGTACTTAAATGGCATGCACTTTATTTTCAAACTTAGAAAATGTTTCAACCTTTTGGCTGGGCATGGTGGCTCATGCCTATAATCCTAGCACTTTGGGAGGCCGAGGGATTCCAGACCAGCCTGGGCAACATGATGAAACCCCATCTCTACAAAAAAACTACAAAATTGTTCAGGCATGGTGGCACCACCTGTAGTCCCAGCTACTTGAGAGGCTGAGATGGGAGGTTTACTGGAGCTGGAAAAGTTGAAGCTGCAGAAGGTAAAGTGTTGAGGCTAACATATGGTAAATATTTAATTTTTCACTTAAAAGTAATATTGGTTACATTGAAAAAAATTTGGTTAATGTAAGTTAGATAAATTTCTGTTAAAAAAATTAAGTGAGCCGTGTTAGCACCACTGCACTCCAGCCTGGGTGACAGAGCAAAACCTGTCAAAAGAAAGAAATAAAAAGGAACGAAGGAAGGGAGAGAAGAAAGGAATGAATGAAGGAAGGAAGGAAGGAAATGAGGGAGGGAGGAAGGGAGAGAAAGAAAACAAAATGTTTCAAGCCTTACAGTAGCAAAGCCACTCTGTGATGAATAAACTACAGAACCAAAACAAAACAGGATTCTAACGACCAATCTAACCAAAAATATAATGATAAACTTCTGATCTGAATATCAAAAACCAATTTTAATAATAAATATATAGTATGAAAACCCCACAAAGGTCAAGTAGGATGTATTATAATTGAATGAAATTATGAGTTGAGAGTAGGAAATCTATCTATCTAATCAAACAAATTGAAGAACTATGAGGAAATTGTACTGCTAATGTATTATTTGGTAAGCTATTCAGTGGAACACAAAGGTGTTCTTAATGAAGTTGCATATATATTTTAAAATATTGTCATTTAAATGAATTTTTTAGGCCGGGCTAGGTGACTCATGCCTGTAATCCCAGCACTTTGGGAGGCTGAGGCGAGTGGATCACCTGAGGCCCAGAGTTTGAGACCAGCCTGGCCAACATGATGAAACACCATCTCTACCAAAAATACAAAAAAATCAACACTGGGTATGGTGCCACGTGCCTGTAATACCAGCTACTGGGTAGCTGAGGCAAGAGAATCGCTTGAAACACGGGAGGCAAAGGTTGCAGTAAGCCGAGACTGTGCCACTGCACTCCAGCCTGAGTGACAGAACGAGACCCTGTCTCTAAATAAATAAATAAATAAAGTGGATTTTTAAAACTGAGGACATTAATAACTTGAAAAAGTATTCGGGGATAAAGAGAGAAAAATAAATTTAGATTGTTGTTTACATATATAAAATATATTTTAAAAGATAACCTTGTCTTTTTTATTCCTTAAAGAAAAGGAGCAGATATTTAAATCCCATGCCTTTCATTTTAAAATTTAGGAAATGTTCACAGCTTCTCACACTGAAATTTATACTGACACAGCTAATCTAATCAACAGAGAACAAAATCAAGACAAATGGAATTCTCTTGACCAATCTATTTTCTTGATTTTTAAAAGTCTAAATGTGTATTCAAAGAAAGAAAATTAAATAATTGATTCTCTTATTTCTAAATATTTACTGATCATTTACCTTATGTTAAGTGATCTCCAGCTCATGGAGATAGATAGTGGAAAAATTTATAAAGTTGCCCAGCTTCATTAAGCTTAAATTCTAATGAGGGAAAAAAGAAGTAATCGAGGGGGGACTTTAAAACAGGAGTGTTATGATATGGCTTGGAAGTCTAAAAATTGCTTACTGTGATTGCTGTATGGAGACTGGATTAAAAAAAAAAGGCAATGATAAAAGCTTAAATTCATATAGAATATGGCTAGCCTATAATTTTGAGAGTCCCTGAAATAACCATGTATAATAGTTCTTGGGTCAGGGGCAGTGGCTTATGTCTGTAATCCCAGCATTTCGGGAGGTCGAGGTGGGTAGATTGCTTGAGGTCAGGAGTTCAAGATCAGCCTGGCCAACATGGTGAAACCTTGTCTCTACTAAAATACAAAACTTAGCTGGGCGTGGTGACGGGCATCTGTAATCCCAGCTACTAGGGAGTCTGAGGCAGGAGAATTGCTTGAGCCCAGGTGGTGGCGGTTGCAGTGAGCTGAGATTGCACCACTGCACTCCAGCCTGGGCGACAGAGTGAGACTCTATCTCAAAAAAAATCATAATAATAATGCATAGTTCTCATAATTTCCCGAAGAAATCTCTGCAGTAGAGCCTTGACCTTATGAGGGAAGTACTAACCTTATGATGGAAGTACAAGTGGTGAGGGTGGGAAGGTAAATTTGAAGAAACCATTTAGAATTACTGCACTTTGAAGGTAAAGCTGGCAGGTTTTCCATACATGTCAGAGCTGAAAGTGTGTGTGTGTGTGTGTGTGTGATGGAGACAGAGAGAGAGAATGAGAACCAGAGAGATACAGAGAGAACTAAAAGGGGACACCAAGAATATTGAGCTGAGAAACTAAAATGGGAGTTGCCCTTAAACAGAATGAGGAAGAGCAAGTTTAGGGGGTGTCACTGGCTCCATGTGGATGTATTAATTTTGAGATTCCTAACTGACATTCAAGTGAAGAAGTCACACAGTGTTGCATATAGTCTAGTGTTGAGGTGTAATATGAAATAGGAAAGTAATGACACAAAAATTAGTAAGAAAGCAAAGATAAGAAAGATAAGTCCAGGTCCTGAGCCTAGTGGTTCTCTAACATTTAAAAAGTAGTGAAGATGAGAAGAAACCAGCAAAAAAAGGGCTAGGGGTAATTATCAAAAATGGCAGGGAGAGTGGGTTAAGTGTTCTGGAATTCTATCAAAGAAAGTTTTGCAAAAAGGAGGAAGAGATCAACTGTGTCAAATGCTGCTGATACATAAATTAAGACAAAGGCTGAGGAATTATGCTTCAATTCGTAATTTAAAAATATGAATAAATATCCTTTGTGCTTTGATAAGAGCAATTTTGTCAGACTGAGTAGGTGAGAAACCATTTTGGAGTCGTTGCCCAAAGGAATGTCTGACCTCTGGATTCTTTTTTTTTTTTGAGACGGGGTCTTGTTCTGTCATGCAGGCTGGAGTACAGTGGCATGATGTTGGCTCACTGCCCACTTCTGCCTCCCAGGTTCAAGCAATTCTCCTGCCTTAGCTAGGACTACAGGTACACATCACCACACCCAGCTTATTTTTGTACTGTTAGTAGAGACGGGGTTTCACCATATTGGCCAGGCTAGTCTTGAACTCCTGACCTCATGATCCACCCATCTAGGCCTCTCAAAGTGCTGGGATTAGAGAGGCATAAGCCACCGTGCCCAGCCTGACCTCTGGATTCTTAAGGAAATTTTTTATTGAAAAGCAGAGGCACAAATTGGATTAGCTGTAATTCTAGGGTCAGGACACATTCTAAACATGTGCCTCTGCATGCACTGCTGTTATTAAGCTAGGTGTTCTATTATCTTTTAATAATATAATAATCACCTGCAAAACCACCCATTTAATTGACAAACTTTACAAAGACTAATACTAGAGTTGTCGGAGAGGATGTGGTTTCACGAAATGTCTTAATTAAGATATTTCACGTAATATCTTATGAGTCACTGATGGGCAAGTAAGCTTGTAAAATGTCTTTGGAAAACTGGTCATAGCTGTTAAACATTCAGATACCAAACACCCAGAAATTCCATACTGTAATATATTTCCATGAGAAAAAACAAGAGACCTGTATTAAAATATCAATTATTATTAAAAATAATCATACTGAGTTTCCTGATTTTTGTATTAGCAACTCAGTCTCTGCATGTTTTCAGCAGTACAACCTCTACCCAATATATATTTTGCATTTTTATCTACCACTCTCTAATAACAAATATATTTTCTATCAGTTCTACATTCAGTGTCTAGAACAGAAACTAGCATTTTCTATATTCCAAAGAATTATTTGTTGAATAAATAATGAAAAACTTAAGTAATTTGTAGTATTTATACAAATAATGTATCATCTCAGAATACAGTGATAACATTTGTTATGTAGAAAATTATTTCAATCTCAGTTAAAAATATTTTGGGCATACGAGTTACTGTCATATACAGATGTCACACTTTTGTTTGTATGAAACTGTAGTTAATGTACATTTTTGGTACTTAAGCCTTTTGGTCTTGCTGCCATAGCAAATAATGTGCTACTTAAGAACATGAACCTGGCAGGGTGCGGTGGCTCACGCCTGTAATCCCAGCACTTTGGGAGGCTGAGGAAGGAAGATAATGAGGTCAGGAGTTCGAGACCAGCCTAACCAACATGGTGAAACCCCATCTCTACTAAAAATATGGAAAAATTAGCCAGGTGTGGCGGCACATGCCTGTAATCCCAGCTACTTAGGAGGCTGAGGCAGGCGAATTGCTTGAACCCAGAAGGTGGAGGTTGCAGTGAGCCAAGATTGCATCACTGCACTCCAGCCTGGGCAACAGAGTGAGACTCCATCTAAAAAAAGAAAAAAGAAGATGAACCTGAGTTTTACTTCATTTTTAAACATTTCTTAATGAAATATATGCTGTACTTGTTTAATACCTAGGCAGACACCCTGTCAGAAGCAAAGAGCCACCCACTCCACCATTACCACCCATCCCTCCACTAATTCAGCTTCTGAAGATGTTACTTATAGCAGAGGACTTTGTGTTCAACTAACAGCTTGTTTGTTGACTTGGAGGCTAGGGCTGGTCTGCACTTAGTCTTTCCCTTCCTAATTTCTAGCCCTAGCAGACGCCCTGTCTTAGCCCTGGATGACCTCCTCAGTGTATCATCATGTTTCTGCTACCTTCCTGACCCCTGTGTTCGGCCTGGAATTGTTGTAGGAGGTAGCAAGGGTATTCAGAAGAGTCAGTTGGATACCAGAGTCTTGATGTTTACTGTTTCACGTCTTAGTTCCTGAGATGGGGATGGTGTTTGATAAAAGGTGGTATAGCTAGAATGTGAACTAAGAACTTCTCCAGCTGCTTTACTTTTTCTTCTTTGACAAATGGCCACCTTTTTTTTTTTTAACCCCAAACTGACTAAGAACTTGTATTTGCTGTTTGTGCCTACTCAAGTCTTACTGTCCAGCCCAGGGCCCCTACAATGTCTCAACCCAGTGTTGGTTAAAAAAAAGGGAGAGGCCGGGTGTGGTGCCTCACACCTGTAATCCCAGCACTTTGGGAGGCTGAGGTGGGTGGATCACCTGAGGTCAGGAGTTCAAGACCAGCCTGGCTAACATGGTGAAACCCCATCTCTACTAAAATTATAAAAAATTAGCCAGATGTAGTGGTAGGCACCTGTAATCCCAGCTACTTAGGAGACTGAGACAGGAGAATTGCTTGAACCTGGGAGGTGGAGACTGCAGTGAGCCACAATGGCACCACCGCACTCCAGCCTGGGTAACAAGGCAACAAGAGGAAAACTCCGTCTCAAAACAAAAAAACAAAACAAAAACAAAACCAAAAAAAGGAAACAAAAGAGAGAAGCCACTCTCATTTCTGTAACTTTTTAGCAAGTGTGTGAACTCACAGTGCTTTTCTGTGAATAAACCATGGAACACATAAAAGATCATTTTACTTAAAGCAAAAAAAAAAAAAAAATCCCTAAACCCAGAGGACCAGCAAATACTTAATAGAAGATCATAGATGTCCTGTGACTGCATATGGCTCGGGGTGACCTGAAGCTATAAACCAAATGTTACTGTCCTCCTCAAATTCATGTGTTAAAATCTAATTCCTATGTGATGGTATTTGGAGGTGGGGCCTTGGAAGATGATTAAGTTCATGAAGGCAGGGACCTCATGAATGGGATTGGTACCCCTATCAAAGGGACCACAGAGAGCTCCTTCATCCCTTCTGTGACATGAAAGGACACAGTGAAAAGATAGCTGTCTATGAATCAGGAAGCCCCCCTCTTCAGACACGGAATCTGCTGACCATTTGACCTTGAATTTTACTATCTCTCGAACTGTGAGAAATAAATTTTATCTGCTACCTAGTCTATGGCATTCTGTTTTGACACCCAGATTAGCTAAAGTACTAGCATATCAATTTGTACACGTAATTTTTAGAAACTCTGATTCCAAATCCTTGATGGCAAAAGGTGATTGATCTGCCAGAGAACTGAAACTACATGATTCCTCTTTTCACAATAAACTGTAGAGTCAAAACAGGCAAATGTAGGTTAAGGTCTTCTAAAAGCCATACCTGAAAGGTTTCCAATAACAGTTCATTTCATGGTAACTCAATCACACAAACAACCACAACAAAAAGACACAACTATCAGAGATTTTTCAGAATAGCCTCAAAAACATCATCTAACATTACAAAGTTGAAGGCGAGACGTTTCAAAAAAATTGAGCTTTATGTAAACAGCATTGTATAAACTACTAATTTAACACTATGAATAAATCCTAGGGCAGGTGGAAGCATGGAGAACCCGGGACACAAGTGCTGAGTTTGGAAGCTTTGCTTGCTGTACCCTTTAGAGCCACCCCCTGGTCCCCTCATCCCCCACCCACCTGTAAAGAAGAGCCCATCATGAGGAGCACATCAGGAGCAAACAGCCCAGATGCTCAGTTGCAAACAGACCTCCATGCCTGGAAAAGGAGGCCGCCTCTGGGAGCAGGAGGAACTGCTGGAACCCTTCCTCGCAGGCTTCTTTTCCAGCTCTCAAGCACCTCCTGCATGCAGATAGACACCCCCAGCACCAGCAAAACAGGTTCTGCTACAGCAGGGCTGTGGTTCTGGTGAATAAGAGAAGCCTCTTTCCAGTGAGGTGGAGAGACCCAGGCAGCGTACCCTGGTCACTTCCTCCATGGTTCCCACCATGACCAGGATTAGGGGCAGCACGTGAGCTGCTGGCTAGGGTCATCATGGCCAACCCCTCACTGCCACCTACACCTTCAGCCATGCTTTCAGCTCCAGGGCTGAGGCCAGTGGCTACAGCAGGTGCCTTGTCAGTGTCAGGCAGCTCCCTGCTGGGCTGGTCCTTGACTATACCAGTGCAGTGGCAGCAGGGCTCTGGAGCTGCCTGTAGCTTCAGCGCTGTCCCTGGAGAAGGCTCTTCCCCATGGTGTTGGCTCTGGTTCAACAGCTGGCACTGGAAATCTCTCTATTTCTGCATATAAAGCAGGAGATGAAAAAGAAGAAAGGGTCACCAACGTCAGTCACTTTCCACTAGAATTTCCAAACACACTTCTATCTCCAGCCACACTTTCAGCACCAAACTGAAACCAGTGCCTACAGCAGGTGCCATGATACCAGGCAGCTCCTTGCTGGGCTGGTTCTTCGCTCTATCAGTGCAGTGAGAAAACTCTGGATCTGCCTCTAGCTCCAGCACTGTCTCTGTAGGGCGCTCTTTCCATGGTGTTGGCTCTGGCTCTACAGCTGGCACTGGAAGTCTCTCTCTTTCTGCATATGGAGTAGGAGCTGAAAAAGGAGAAAGAATCACCAAAATTAGCCACTTTCCTTGGAATTTCCAAACATGGAAACAACCTTACTGAATTTAAAGGAATTATAGCCCCAAAACACTTCTATTTCCAGCCATGCTTTCAGCTTCAAAACTGAAACCAGAGGCTACAGCAGGAGCCATGATGTCGGGCAGCTCCTCACTGGGCTGGTCTTTGGCTGTACCAGTGCAGGGCCAGGAGGGCTCTGGAGATGCCTGTAGCTCCAGCACTGTCTCTGGAGGAAGCGGTTTCCATGTTTGTTGGCTCCGGCTCAACAGCTGGCACTGGAAGTCCCTCTTTTTCTGCACATAGAACAGGATCTGAAAAAGGAGAAAGGGTCGCAAACGTCAGTCACTTTCCACTGGAATTTCCAAAAACAAAAACAACCTCACTGAATTTAAAGGCATTACAGCCCCCAAACACCTCTATTTCCAGCCACACTTTCAGCTCCAAAACTGAAACCAGAGGCTACAGCAGGTGCCATGATGCCAGACAGCTCCTCGCTGGGCTGGTTCTGGGCTGTACCAGTGCAGAGGCAGGAGGGCTCTGGAGCAGCCTGTCACTTCAGCGCTGTCCCTCAGAGGGCTCTTCCCATGGTATTAGCTCTGGCTCAACACCTGGCGCTGGAAGTCCTTCTCTTTCTGCATATAGAGCAGGAGCTGAAAAAGGAGAAAGGGTCATCAATGTCAGTCACTTTCCACTGGAATTGCCAACCATGGAAACAACCTCACTGAATTTAAAGGAATTTCAGCCCCCACAACACCTCTATCTCCAGCCATGCATTCAGCTCCAGGGCTGAGGCCAGTGGCTACAGCAGGTGCCAGGATGTAAGGCAGCTCCTCACTGGGCTGGTCCTTGACTGTTCCAGTGCACGGCCAGGAGGGCTCTGGAGCTGCCTCTAGCTCCAGCGCTGTCTCTGTATGGGGCTCTTCCTATGGTGTTGGCTCTGGCTCTATAGCCTGCGCTGGAAGTCCCTCTCTAAATCTGAAGCAGGTGCTGAAAAAGGAAAAAGTGTCACCGATATTGGTCACTTTCCACTGGAATTTGCAAACACAGAAACAACCTCACTGAATTTAAAGGAATTCTAGCCCCAAAACACCTCTATCCCCAGCCACACTTTCAGCTCCAGGGCTGAGGTCAGTGACTACAGCAGGTACCATGATGTCAGGCAGCTCCTTACTGGGCTTGTCCTCAGCTGTATCAGTGCAGTGATAGGAGGGCTCTGGAGAGACCTCTAGCTCCAGCTCTGAGTCTTGAGGGGGCTCTTTTCATGGTGTTGGCTCTGGCTCAACAGCTGGCACTGGAAGTCTCTCTTTTTCTGAATATGAAGCAGGAGCCGAAAAAAGAGAAAGGGTCACCAATGTCAGTTAATTTTACTGCAATTTCCAAACACGGAAACAACCTCACTCAATTTAAAGGAATTCCAGCCCCCAAACACCTCTATCTCCAGCTTCAAAACTGAAACCAGGAGGTGCCGTGATGTCAGGAAGCTCCTTGCTGGGCTGGTCTTTGGCTCTACCAGTGCAGGGCCAGGAGGGCTCTGGAGATGCCCCTAGCTCCAGCTCTTATCTCTGGAGGGGGCTCTTCCCCTGGTGTTGGCTCCGGCTCAACAGCTAGCGCTGGAAGTCCCTCTTTTTCTGCACATAGAACAGGAGCTGAAAAAGGAGAAAGGGTCACAAACGTCGGTCACTTTCCACTGGAATTTCCAAAAACAAAAACAACCTCACTGAATTTAAAGTCATTACAGCCCCAAAACACCTCTATTTCCAGCCACACTTTCAACTTCGAAACTGAAACCAGTAGCTATAGCAGGTGCCATGATGTCAGGCAGCTCCTTGCTGGGCTCGTCTTTGGCTCTACCAGTGCAGGGCCAGGAGGGCTCTGGAGATGCCTCTAGTTCCAGCTCTTATCTCTTGAGGGGGCTCTTTCCATGATGTTGGCTCTGGCTCTACAGCTGTTGCTGGAAGTCTCTCTTTCGTAATATGAAGCACTAACTGAAAAAGGAGAAAGGGTCACCAACATTGGTCACTTTTACTGGAATTTCCAAACATGGAAAAAACCTCACTGCATTTAAAGGAATTACAGCCCCCAAAACACCTAAATCTCCAGCCACACTTTCAGCTCCAAACTGAAACCAGTGGCTACAGCAGGTGCCATGATGTCAGGCAGCTCCTTGGTGGGCTGGTTCTTGACTGTACCAATGTGGTGGCAGGAGGGCTCTGGAGCTGCCTCCAGTTTTAACACTGTCTCTAAAGTGGACTCTTTCCATGGTGTTGGCTCTGGCTCAACAGCTGGCGCTGGAAGTCCCTCTCTTCCCTGCATATGGAGCAGGAGCTGAAAAAGGAGAAAGGGTCACCAAAGTTGGTCACTTTCCACTGGAATTTCCAAACATGGAAACAACCTCAATGAATTTAAAGAAATTCCAGTGCAAAAACATCTGTCGCCAATGTGTGAGTCAGGCTTAGACCACATATTTGTGTGATTCTAGATCTTCTATGCTACATATCAGTGCTTTTGTTGTGGACCTTTTCTTTTGTGGTTTTGTTGCTGTTGTTGTTGGTACTGTGTTTGAATTTTTTTTAAAAAAAGCGAAAATAACTCTTTTTATTAAGTTAATGATTATTCATGGTTAATTTATTTGATAATTTCAAAGAACTGGAAAACTTCTCTTTTTATAACTCAGGAAAAAAATCTATTTCCATATACAAATACTTCCTATTCACTCCATGACAGCAACTTAGTGAAACTTTAATCAGAGGATGATGGTTTTGCTGAGCACACATCTTCTGAAAACTATTTAAACTAAGCATAAATGTTTTGATTTGCAATGCTTTGTAATTTGGATTATATCTCTGATATAGCAGAAATTTTTAATGCCTTCCTCCAATCTATTGCCCATTTACTTGAAAGTTTCCCTTTTTTTCTTCTTATTCAGTTGACACTGAATAAAATATTTTAAATTCTTAAAAGTTCTGAATATCTATTATTTTCATATGTCAACTCTAAATAATAATATCTACGATAAAAGTATAAAAATTTATGGATTAGTTTATTAACATATTAAGTAAAAGTCCTATTTTATGAGAACTGCTGTTTTCTCTTTCACATATAATGTGGTTACATAATTTATTATTCTTCTACTAGCCCAAAAAGCAAACTGATAATCACATTTTCATGGACCTAAGTCATTTTGATTTGTGCGATTCAAAGACCTAGGAATATAGTTATCAAATACAATTTCCAGCACATAAAGATAAAAAGGCACGAAGACAAGATACTATAAGAAAAAAATCAAGAGAAATAATTCACAACAGAAATATTCTCAAAAAGTGTTTACATTTTATATCTTCAGGCTTAGATGTATGAAAAGTACAAAGTTCCTCTTCAAAGTTTCCTTTTTTGTTAAAAAATATAAATAAGTGTTGGAAGTAATTGTTGCTTTTAAAAACTAACTTCCTTCAAGCTTCCTTGCTTTTTACTAATAATTCTTTGTTAAGCCCTATGTAACTGTTAAATATAGCAAGGAAATAAGTACATTCTATGTCTTTATACTTTAACTGAGTTATTTGTTCTGGCCTATAGTCTGCTCAAACATGTCCGAACATGCCCAGGCATTTTCTGGCTTACTGCCTACACCTCTTCCTTATTTGGAAATGTTATTATTCTCCTAGTTTTCTGTAAACAGCTCCCTTCCTTCCTTTATCCTCCATTGTGCATTTACCTATTTAGGAAAGTTTTAAGTTTTTAGCTAATTGAGATTAGTCTAGATTGTTCGGTCCAGCTCCAGCCAGTGGAGATAGGACACAGTAGTAAGGACCCAGTGCATCAGGGATAAAAAACTTCTGCTTTTCTTTGTTCAATGTACTCTCATTGCAATCAAACTTCCAGGAAGCACCCTTTCTGCAGAAAGTAAAATTGCCTTGCTGAGAATAATTGCCTTTGTCTGAGCACAGGTTCTTCTTTTCAGCACCAAGGAACAAGCATTTGTTTCCAACAAATTTGGGGGCTTTCTCGGGATTCCCATTCCTCTCTGGGGAACAGGTTTTTGGTCCTCTCCAGGGAGGAGGTGCGCCCTGCTGCCTCGTTGCAGCAGCCTTAGGGGTGAGGAATTGAGATCAACTCGGTGTGACGAATAAACCCAGACTCTCAGCAACGCAGGAAGAAACAGGCTGGCAACTTGGGAGAAAAGATCATCACATACTGCGATGACCGGGTATCTCTGTGCACAGAACGAGGTAAGAAGCATCGCAAAAGTGGCAAAGTATTTCCTTGGTGGTGGGGACATGTCAAGGCAAGAAAAGCCGTCGGGGTGGAGGGTGAAGTATTCCTTGGTTGGGGTATCTTGGATGTGAAAAAGAGGCAAGAAATCTCCATTGGAGGGGATTGAGCCTCACACAAACCTCCAGTAGGAAGGAAAGTGAGAAATTTCCAGTAAGGGAAATTGAGCCTCACCCCAAAACCACCAAGATGGGAAAGACTCCAAGTAAAGTAAGGGATAAAAAAGATAAAGACTTGTTATCTAGTCTAGAATTAGAAGACCCCCACCTCAAATGAGAGATGTTGAAGCTTCATTTTGTAACTAATAGTTTGCCAGATATTAACAGAAATTACAAAAGATAGGCCTATAGAAGAGCTTCTAAGAGAAGCCCAAAAAGTATATGTAAAAAGAGATGAAGAGAAAACAAAAGCAGAAAGCAAAAATTCTGCTGTCCACCATACAACAGAGTACCCAGGGGACCAGAACCAATGAAGAACCTAAACCCCCACTCTCTAGGCAATATAAAGGGTACAAAAGAGTAAAGCCAGGAGACTCAAGGGAAAAAAATGGGGACAAAACAAATGTTTCAAATGTGGAAAATTAGATCACTTTAAAAGACAATGTCCTGAATGAGAAAAGAAAGAAAAAGTCATCCCATTTACAGCTTTTGAAGAAGACTAGAAAAGTCAGGGGCTCTGTTTTTTTTTTTTTATCTTAAGTCCCAAAAAAGCCCTTAATAAGAAGTGGGACCTAAACTTAAGCTTATTACCTTTTTAATCAACTCAGAAGCAGCTTGTTCCTTAGTCTGTTATCTTCCATCCAGTGTAACTTGTTCACAAGAAGAACTTTTTATCTCAGGGTAGAAGGAGAAAGATTTAAAACAAAAAAACTTAGAGGAGATAGGAGTAAAATATAAAAACCAATTAGCTAGTATCAAATTTCTGTGAATTCTGGAAGCAGGGACAAATCTATTAAGAAGAGATTGAATGCTAAAATTAGGCTTAGGCCTCTGAATCAATCATAGAAAATTCCTCCCCTCCCTAAACTTGCTCCCAATCCTTATACTATTGTCAGTAGGATTCCATACAGCCACCAGTGATTTACAGTAATAGATTTAAAATGTGCCTTCTAGGCTTAATCATTAGCACAGGGCAGCTGGGACCTATTTGCCTTTGAGTGAAAAGACCCTTACTCTGGTTGAAAACAGCAATACTGGTGGACAGTCTTACCCCATGGGTTTCGGAATCTCCAAATTTATTTAGTCAAATATCAGAACAAGTCATTTAATTAGCAAAGATAAATGGAAAATTGAGCTTGAATGCATTGAAGGCATGATACCCTTGCCTCTGCCAGAGACTAAACAAGAACTTAGAAAATTTTAGGATTAGTTGGATACTGTCATCTGTGGATAGACATAGATATGCCCTAGAAACAAAACCCTTATACCAAAAGCTTATGCAAGATGGGCCAAACCCCCTCATTTGGCAATTACCAGAAATCCAACAGGTGGAAAGGTTAAGACATCTATTAGTAACTGCCTCTGTCCTAGCTTTGCCCTCCCTAATCAGCCATTCCATCTTTTTGTCAGTGTAAACTGACATTCCATCTTTTGGATGGAATCAACATCAGCCATTCCATCTTTTGTCAGTGTAAACAAGGGCATAGCCTTAGAAGAAAGCATGGAGGCCATTGGCAATCTGTAGCTGTCCTATAAAAAATCCTTAACCCAGTAACCTGCGGATGGCCTAAATGTATTCAATCTTTGGTGGCAACTGCTTTGCTAACAGAAGAAAGTAGAAAAATAACTTTTGGAGAAAACCTCATTGTGAGGACCTGGCACCAGGTCAGAACTATCCTGAGTCAGGAAGCAAAAAGGTAGCTTACTGACTCAAGAGGCTATTCTGTTAGAAAAAGATGATTTAACATTAACCACTGATAATTTGCTTACCCCAGCAGGTTTCCTAACAGGGGATTCAAATCTAAAGAGAGAGCACACATGTTTAGATTTAATTGATTATCATACTGTGCCATAGCTAACCCAGAGTTAGAACCTAAGCAACGCCATCTTAAACCCTGTTCCCTGCAAGCACCAAGAAAACCGGTTTTCCAAAAATAAGTTGTAACTGCTGCCCCATTTCCTTTGTGATAACTGTTTGCTGCCCCGTTTTCCTTGCAATAACTGCTGACCTTGGCTTCTGTAAATAAAAACAGCTGTAAATAAAAACTTTACTTGCTGTAAAGTTGCTTGCCCTGCATCCCCTCACCCTCCTGGTCCTAAAACCAGGATGTGGTTTTTCAGTTTAAAAACCCTGCACCCCCTGAGCTTGGGGCCACAGGTTGGAGAGACGTTGAGTCCTCCGTGACTGCTGGCGATAAAGACCCTGCAATTTGGCATACTTTTGTCTTGGTGTTAATTTTCTATACTCGCGCTGGTATAACATTTTGGAGGCCCCAGCGAGATTTTCTTTATATTCCTTCATCACCTGGACAAAAGCCCTTAGAACTTCGCCTGGGCGGCCGCTCCCACCTTGCGGATCTCTAGGGGAGGTGCCCCTGATGATGTTTCAGGGCCCCAGAGTTCTGGCCCCGTGACGGACAAGCTACTGCTCAGCCGACATTCGCCCCAAATTCCTTCAGGGTCCTGGAAACCTCCAGAGGTAAGTCTGTTCTGGATCTGAAATCTGGAGACTGGTCCATCTGTATCTGTAGCCTGAGTCAGGGGACCGGATGCAGTCATTGCAACTCTGACTAGGCAAGCCTTCCTGAGATGTTGCCCGAGGTTCTGGTATTTCTGTCACCTCTGATTGTGTGGAGGCTCTGGTATTTCTGTAACCTCTGATTGTGCAGAGGCTCTGGTATTAGTTTTCGATTGTTTTCCATAACCTCTGTGTGAATGAGAGAATGAATGTGTATATATGTAGTCCCACAGCCAGTAGGCTACGGGGCTTGTGAGGGCCTTCACCCGCAGTTCCATGGGAGCATCACAAGGCATAACGGTGATTCATCTCAGAACTAAAAATTCTGAGGTGACCAGGCCCGGGATTTATATGGGTACACCTTAGCCAAGATGTCCTGAAATATCCCTCCAGGGACGTGGCCGGGCAGGCATCAGACTGGTCTCCCATCTAGGGGGGGCACCCATCCTTTGTCAATCCTATATGTGGTTCTGTCTTTACTGTAGATTCACCAGTTTTGTTAGACTCCTGTTGGCTGATATACAGTGGTTTAGACCTGTTATTCTTGAGGTGAATAATATTCTCTATTGGCTAAGTAACCATTGACTTCAAGGAGCTCTGATTAAGTTTACACTCCTGGAAATAACTCTGTTCTCTTTCCTTTTCTTCTTCTTATTCTATCTTTGAGGCCTCATTCTTCCTCTTTTTCATGTCCGAGAGAAAATTCTGCCCCCAACAACTTGGGTGAATTTTTTTTTTCTGTTTAAGGAAATTAAACCTTAAATAAGAAACTACCAGCCCTCTTTGCCCATTTAGGGTAAAAAGGGAGTAATTGTCTCTTCTGTCAAGAAAAATTTGGTGGTGTTACGGGCGTTGCCCAAACACTCACCACAGGTCAGCATATTGGCACCATCCCTACCGTTGGGAAGTAGGCTGCCACGGTTTAATAGAGACTGACTGGCAAAACCTTTACAAGACTTACTACTGGCCCTTTTGGGGCTTCTTAGGAGAATCCTATCCTTACCCTTGGCCCCTTCCACCTGTTCCCTTGGCTTATACCAGAGAGGAGACAGAGAGAAGAGAGGAGAGAGGAGACAGAGAGAGAGAAGAGAGGACAGAGGAGACAGAGAGGAGAGAGGAGAAAGGAGACAGAGAGAAGAGAGGAGAGAGGAGACAGAGAAGAGAGAAAAGAGAGGAGATGGAGACAGAGAGAAAAGAGAGAAAGGCAGAGAGAGAGAAATAGGGAGAGAGGAATTTAATGCTTTTCAGTATCCCTGTGTCAAGGCGACCAAAAGCCGCAGGGGCGGGGAACTTGCAGCCGGCCCAGCGGCTGCGAGCTCAGTTTTAAACTGACACCAAAAGCATTTTTTTTTTTCCTTTCTCTGCCGGTCACCAGCCCCACCCGGCTTTCAGGCAGGCCACACCACCTCAGGGTGCAGTATTTGCATCCAAAATATGACTTAAGAAAGCTTTCTGCCTGCCTTTAGTGCAAGTGGCCTGTTAGTACAGTAGCTAAGGTATAGGAACTGCAAGGTTGCTGGTTCAAATCCTCAGTGGAGCCAGTCTTAAAAAAAAAAAAAGCCTCTTAGAAAAATTCAGAAGCTGAAGGCTATAGGACTTTAGGTTTAGTATAATTTGTCTTGCTTAGAATTGGCTCTCTCTACAGCAGAACTTTTCCATCTGAATTGGCTTAAAAACAAACAAACAAAAAAAAATCATAGTTAAAACCGGTTCCAGGCCCCCCAAAAAAACCAAATGGGGTCATCTGGCTCCCGGCCCTGCACCCCCCTCCAATGCATGATGGCCAATTTCAAAGCAGGGTTTTCAGGACAATACGGGGAAAAATTAATACCGGGAAAACTTTGCACATTGTGTGAACTAGAGTGGCCGTTGTTTGGAGTGGGGTAGCCTGACACCAGGGCCTACGACCCCAAAATTGCCCAGGCTGTATGGAAAATGGTCACAGGAACTCCTGGACACCCTGACCAGTTTCCATACATTGACCAATGGTTGGATTTAGTTCAACAACCCCCTCCATAGCTGAAATGCTGCATAAAACAGGCTGGACTTCAGGTCATGTCAGCCGGCCCAAAGAAGGCCCCTACAGCACCGGCCATTCTCCCCGCCCCAGCAGAGGATCTAGAATTACCTCCATCTTACTTTAGACCCTCTGGACAGGGGTCCCAGCACCCCTCTCCAGACAGCACCTGAAAAATATCTTAGTTTATAGTGATATCTTAGTTTATAGTGATATTACTCAGCTGTTTCCTTTATATAATCCTTCACGTAGTTGGAGCTATACTGACACATTTAGTGCTGATTTATAAAGTCCTACTATATAACCATATAGTAGCTTATAGTAGGAGGAATGCCTAGAACAGTCACAAAGCAGAAGCAGTACGTGGGAAAACAGCCAGACCATGACAAGAACCAAAGATCCAGGTAGTGGCGTCCCTGCCTGAAAGGGCGTACGCTGTACGGCAGTCTTGGAGCAAGAGCCTCTCCTCCTGATAAAGGAGTTGTAGTACTTTGCATCCAGTTCCTGTGGAAAGTAGGCCTCAGGCCTGAGATCCTGGAAGTAACTGAGGGAGAAGAACCCCCTCTGGTGCGACTAGTCACAGTGGCTGTACACCCTGTCAGTCTTTTCTCACTTCTGTGCTAGCTCAGATCATCCTCCCATAAATATCTTTAAAAAAAAGCACAAGTCTGTCAGCTCCCATTACATTAAGCTTACATTATCCTTCTATTAAAAATCCTTTGAAATCTCCAGCTCCCTACTGCACATGGCCCACCTCCCTGCCTGGGTGACATAATACGGTGGCCCACTCGCTTGTAACTCTACCAGCCCCAATTGTGTTCCCCTAGGATCGTGGATTCTTCCAGACACAAGGACTGTGGCCCCGAGGCTCTAGGAAGGGCTCTAGTTAAGGACACACACCAGGCCACACACTTAGGACAGACAGGACTAACTAAGCTGCTGAGGGCCAGATACCACATTCCACATCTACACGAATTTGTCAGGGAAACCACAACTCAGTATAATGTATGTGCCAGGGTAAATCCAGGAGTCAGTAGGTCTAGTCAGGCAGGGATAAGACTTAGGGGTGCTAGCCCAGGAGAACACTGGGAGGTAGACTTTACTGAAATAAAGCTCCTAGTGTTTAGTATAGATACCTCCTTGTATAGATACAAGTATAGATACCTCCTTGTGCTTGCAGACACCTTCTCTGGATGGGTCGAGGCATTCCCTACTAGGTCTGAAACCGCATTGGTAGTAGCAAAAAAGTTGTTACAGGACCTGTTTCCTTGGTTCGGCCTGCCCCTGACTCTGGATCAGATAATGGCCCCGCTATCACAGCACAAGTTTCTTAGGGCCTGGCGAAGGCCCTGGGCATATCCTGGAAACTACACTGTGCCTGTCTCCCCCAGAGTTCAGGGCAGGTTAAAAGAATGAACCAGAACATAAAAGAAACCCTAACAAAGTTCATCCTAGAGACCGGCAAAAACTGGGTCAGCCTGCTCCCTTTTGTCCTCCTCCATGTCCGATGCACCCCCCTACCAAAAAGGCTTCTCTCTCTTTGAAATTATGTTTGAAAGGCCCCTCCCTTACTCCCCAGACCTGCAGATACCATACATGCTGAAGTCCATAACCATGCACTCCTTAAGTCCTTACAGGCATTCCAGTCTGTTCAGTCCCAGGTACACTGGCTCATTAAGAACACCTGTCCCACCCCAGTGGACCTCACTGCCCAACTGATGCACCCCTTCCAGCCCGGAGACTCGGTCCTTGTTAAAAGATTCACCACCTCTGGCCTCACCTGCCCGTTGGAAGGGACCCTACACAGTCATCCTGACCACCCCCACTGCACTTAAAGTGGACGGACTAACAGCCTTGATTCACCACACCCACGTCAGGGCCACCCTGTGGGAAGGACAATGGAGCATCGACCACTCCTACCCCAATTCACTAAAGCTAAGACTTACACACTCTTCACAGTCACCACCTTCGCCTCTCTAATCTGTACTGTCAACCCAGATAGACGACCCCCCTTAAAACCCCGCCCCAACCTAACCACCCTATAGGGCCAAATGCAGGAATTGTACTGCCCCAGATATCTCCTTCCCTTGCTGCCATCACCCCCTTAACTGAAGAAGCCCCCTTCTCCACTATTACTCCCTCCACTCAGCCCCAATGATCCTAACTTTAACTGTGAATAGCCTTAACTCCTAGATTTATTGTCTTCTACCCACCACCTACTTAACCTAACCAACCCTGGTTTGGGTATAGACTGTTGGTTATGTTTAAATTCTCAGCCTCCATTTTATACGGGCCTAGCAGCACAACTTACTTTAACCCTAACACTCCATGCTCTGGAAAAATACTACACTTAACTTTGGGAGCTCTTGAGAGAAAGGGTAAATGTTACCACTCCCCTGATTACACCCTCACCAATTCCCCTTACAAACACTTCTGTAATAAGACTCTTCCCCTAAGTTACAATGGAATAAATTTTTTTCTAAAACAGGGCGGGCTCTGCACTGCCTTCAATGAACAGTACTGTTTTTATGCCAATAAGTCAGGCCTTATCCAGGACAGCCTCTCTTTAGTCAGACAAAATTTAGAAACCAGAAAACAGCTCTGGAAAGCCTCAGAAAATTGGTATCAAAAATTGTTCTGCTAGTCCCCATGGCTTACTTCCCTGCTTACTGCAATAGCAGGACTTCTAATTCTACTTATACTAGGACTCAGGTTTGGACCTTGCCTCCTAAACCAATTACTCAACATACTCCAGTCAAGAATCAACTTTGTAAAACTAGTGGTCCTCAGATCCCAATACGAGCCCTTGTACCAAACTGAGCAGTCCCTCCAAATACAAGAATCAATGATTTGATTCAATGTACATAAAAACGGGGGAATGTGCCATAGCTAACCCAGAGTTAGAACCCAAGCAATGCCATCTTAAACCCTGTACCCTGCAAGCACCAAGAAAACCTGTTTTTCCAAAACTAAGTTGTAACTGCTGCCCCGTTTCCTTTGTGATAACTGTTTGCTTCCCCATTTTCCTTGCAATAACTGCTGACCTTGGCTTCTGTAAATAAAAACAGCTAGCTTGCTGTAAAGTTGCTTGCCCTGCATCCCCTCACCCTCTTGGTCCTAAAACCAGGATGTGGTTTTTCAGTTTAGAAACCCTGCTCCCCCTGAGCTTGAGGCCACGAGTGGGAGAGACGTGAGTCCTCCATGGCCACTGGCAATAAAGACCCTGCAATTTGGCATACTTTCGTCTTGGTGTTGATTTTTATCCTCGATCTGATATAACACAACTACTCTGAACAATAGGTTGGCAATCTCTTAAAAAGTTAAGTGTACACTCACCAACTGAAATAGCCATTCCACTCCTAGGTATTTATCCAAGAAAAGATAAAGCATATGTCCATATACAGATTTGTAAGCAAACATTCATATCTGAATTATTTGTAATAGCCAAAACCTGGAAACAACTGCAATATCCAACAATGTTTGAATAGCTAAACAAACTGTGGTATATCTATACAATGATATACTACTGATTGATAAAAAGGCATGAACTATTGATGCATGCAATAAGATAGATGAATCTCTCAAAATAGTTATATTAAGGCCAGGTGTGGTGGCTCACACCTGTAATCCCAGCACTTTGGTAGGCTGAGGCAGGAGGATCACCTGAAGTTGAGAGTTTGAGGCCATCATGACCAACATGGAGAAACCCTGGTCTACTAAAAATACAAAATTAGCGAGGCGTGGTGGCACATGCCGGTAATCCCAGCCACTCAGGAGGCTGAGGCAGGGGAATCCCTTGAACCCGGGAGGTGGAGGTTGAGATGAGTTGAGATTGTGCCACTGCACTCCATCCTGTGCAACAAGAGCAAAACTCTGTCTAAAAAAGGAAGGAACGAAGGAAGGAAGGGAGGGAGGGAGAGAGGGAGAGAGGAGGGAAGAATGGAGGGAAAAAATAGTTATATTGAGTGAAAGAAGCCAGACACAAAAAATTACATAGTTTATAATTTCAATTATATGAAACTCTAGAAAATGCAAACAAATATCTCGTACCAGAAAACAAAGTGATGGTTGCCTGGGAGAACAGTAATAGGAAGGGATAGGATGGAGAAATTACAAAGAAGAAACAGATCTACTCAATATTTTGCAGTTGCAGTTTTTTAAAACTTATCAAACTGTATATTTTAGTATATGCAGTTTATAGTATGTCAAGTATACCACAATAAAGCTAAGTTTAAAACTTTTTTTAAAAGGTTAAAAAATGACAATAGCACCCTTATTGAAAAACACAGAACATTTTCCAAAATTTTCACTGATGTTGATTTGTGGCATTAACATTTCTGGGGAAACTTTAATGTACGTTATTGTGAGACTAATAAGTATCCCAAATATTTTGGTCCTGATGTGTAATTCTAGAAATTTTGATAGATCAGCAGGAAATGTCTTTCTTTCAGGGAAGCCTCCCTTTTCCCTTCAAATTTACCAGGTGGTTTGGCTGTTTCTTCCTGATAAAAATTTGAATAGTCCTGACTGCATATGTGGGGGATGATACCTGATGATATTCCTGACAAGTGGTCTCCTGCATGGAGCCATCTGATCAAACTATTCCCCAGAAGATGTACAACTGGATCATTTCAGGACACTTACTTGAAATTGTCAATCATTCCAGAATGCCATAGAAATCTGTTTTTCTAGGGTGTAGAGAGAAGAGACTTCTATTTATGTCTGCAAGATCTCGTTTGGTTCAACTTAAAGTTGAAACCTCGCCTACAGGTGTACATTTCAACTTTTCATAGTACCTATGATTAAATTTTGGTTATTGAAAAGAAAACAAAAAACAAGCAAAAGAAATTGCACATATTGAACATTTGCTGGGTGTTTAGTTAACTAATGATTTCTAACAGGATATTTAAGACTCAGTAAATATAGTTATTATTTATGAATGTCAGTGTGTTTAGATTTTCAACTATATAGCATTTCAATATTTGTCCAGTATATACGTTTGTATGTATGTATGTATATATATATATATGTGTGTGTGTGTGTGTGTATAGTGTACCTAAGCTTTCACAGCCATTTTATCCACATTACAGTACTATAAAGTGAAAATTACTATAAAAATGAAGAATACTATGACAAATTTTACACATTCTTGAATACACATTAGAGCTTTATAATATTCTATAAATATGCAATGCCTCTTTTCTTCATAAATTACCCAGTCCCAGGTAGTTCTTTATAGCTGTGTGAAAATAGACCAATACAAAAAAATTGGTACCAAAGGAGTGAGGCACTGCTATAAAGATGCCTGAAAATGTGGAAGCAACTTTGGAACTAGGTAATGGGCAGAGCTCAGAACAGTTTAGAGGGCTCAGAAGAACACAGGAAGAGGTGGAAAAGTTTGGAACTTCCTAGACACTTATTGAATGGTTTTGACCAAAATGCTGATAGTGATATCAACAGTGAAGTCCAGGTTGAGATGATCTCCGATGGAGATAAGGATATTATTGGGAACTGGAGTAAAGGTCACTCTTGCTATGCTATAGCAAAGAGACTGGCAGCATTTTGCCCCTACCCCAGAGATCTATGGAACTTTGAACTTGAGAAAGATGATTTAGAGCATCTGGCAGAAGAAATTTCTAAGCAGCAAAGCATTCAAGATGTAACTTGGCTGTCTCTAAAAGTGTATGCACATATGCATGAATAAGATTATGTGAAACTGGAACTTACCTTTAAAAAGGAATCAGAGCATAAAAGTTTGGAAAATTTACAGTCTGGTTATGTGGCAGAAAAGAAAAACCCATTTTGGGGGGAAAATTTAAGCTTGCTGCAGAAATATGCATAAGAAGAGCCAAATACTAATGACCAAGACAATGGGGAAAATGTCTCCAGGGCATTTCAGAGAGCTTTACAGTAGCCCCTCCTATTACAGAAGCAGAGGCCTTGGAGGGAAAAATGGTGTCATGGCCTGGGCCCAGTACTTCACTGCTATATGCAGCCTCAGGACATGGTGTTCAGCATCCCAACCACTCCAACTCCAGCAAAGGCTAAAAGGGGCCAAGGTACAGCTTGGGCCATGACTTCAGAGTAAGGGTGCAACCCCCAAGCCTTTGCAACTTCCATCTGGTGTTGGGCCTGTCGGTGCACAGAAGGCAAGAGTTAAAGTTTGAGAAACTCTGCCTAAATTTCAAAGGACGCACAGAAATGCGTGGATGTCTCGGCAGAAGTCTGCTGCAGGAGCAAAGCCCTCATGGAGAATCTCTACCAGGGCAGCGCAGAGGAGAATTTTGGGTTTGGAATCCCCATACAGAGTCCCCACACAGAGTCTCCACTGGGACACTGCCTAATGGAGTTGTAAGAAGAGGGCCACTGTACTCCAGATTCCAAAATGGTAGATCCATCAACAGCTTGCTCCATGTGCCTGGAAAAGTTGCAGGCATTCAACACCAGCCTGTGAAAGCAGCCAAGGGGGCTTTGTCCAGCAGAGACACAGGGACCCAATGCCTTGGGAGTCCACCTTTTGCATCAGCATGCCCTGTGTGTGACACATGGAGTTGAATTAGATTATTTTAGAACTCTAAGTTTTAATGACTGTCCTACTGGGTTTCAGACTTGGATAGGGCCTGTAACACCTTTGTTTTGGCCAGTTTCTCCAATTTTGAATGGGAACATTTATACAATGATTGTATCTTGGAATTAACTAAGTTGTTTTTGATTCTACGAGCTTATAGGCAGAAGGGACTTGTCTTGTCTCAGATGAGAGTTTGAACTTAGACTTTTGGGTTAATGCTGGAATTAGTTAAGACTTTGGGTGACTGTTGGGAAGGCATGATTGTATTTTGACATGTGAGAAGGACATGAGATTTGGGAGGGGATGGGGCAGACTGATATTGTTTGGCTCTGTGTCCCCATCCAAATCTCATCTCAATTTTTGATCCTCAGTGTTGGAGGAGAGACCCGTGGGAGGTGACTTGATCATGGGGGTGGATTTCCCCCATGTTCTTCTCATGATAATGAATAAGGTCTCATGAGATCTGGTGGTTATAAAAGCATGTGGCACTTCCTCCCTTGTTACCTCTCTCTCTTGCTCCACCATAGGAAGATGTGCCTTACTTCGCCTTTGCCTTCTGCTATGATGTAAATTTTGTAATTTTCCTGAGGCCTCCCAGTCATGTTTCTGGTTAAGTTTCCTGAGGCTTCCCAGTCATGCTTCTGGTTAAGCCTGCAGAACTGTGAGTCAATTAAATATTTTTTCTTCATAAATTACCTGGTCTCTGGTAGTTTTTTAAAGCATGTGAACACAAACTAATAAACCTCTCTATGCACTCACCTACCTTATTATTTAAGAACAAAAAATCTAATAGTTGAAGAACTTATATCATATCACAACAGAGAGGTAATCCATGTCATAAAAATGATACAGTAGGCTGGGTGGGGTGGCTCATGCCTGTAATTCCAGCACTTTGGGAGGCCAAGGTAGATGGATCACCTGAGGTCAGGATTTCAAGACAAGCCTGGCTAACATAGTGAAACATCATCACTACCAAAAATACAAAAATTAGCTGGTTGTGATGTCACACACCTGTAGTTCCACCTACTCAGGAGAATGAGGCAAGAGATTTGCTTGAACCCAGGAGGCAGATGTTGCAATGAGCTGAGATCACACCATTGCACTCCAGCCTGGGTGACAGAGTGAGATTCCATCTCAGGGGAAAAAAGATATAGTAGTCTTTCACTATTGATTATTATTTCACATTAATCTCATATGGCCTCATAAAGATAGTTTAAAACTGGCCAAAAAAAAAAAAAAAAAAACCAACAAAACAACATAAAGCAAATTGGGCAAAGAAAAATGAACCCAAGAATTGGAGTGGACTGTTAACAGTCATGGGGTTTTATGTTGATGAAAATATTTTGGAGTTAGAGAGTCATGTTACAACCTTGTGAATACATTAAAAACTACTGACTTGTGCACCTTAAAATGGTGACATCTATGGTTTGCGCGATACAATTAAGTTTTTAAAAGATGAATCTACTTTGAAAAACAAAAGTCTTATGAATATGGTACTTTCAGCATAAACTTAGTTTTTAATCTAATATTACTGCCATGTTGTATTAAATATATGTGTTTCAGTAGTGTTCATGATAGTTCACTTAAGAATTTTTATAGCAACTCATATAAAATCTCTGTTAAATAATACCAACATCTCAATCATCTAATCTTTGGTATCTGTTGATTGTCTTTTCTGATGCAAGTTGATAGTCTCACATTTCTTTATATGCCAGAATATTCTGAATATTATATCAACAGACTCTGAGCCTTGTTTAAATCCTACAGAAAAAGCTGGTGTTCAGTTTTAGCATTCTATGGCCATCGGTCCCAACATGAGTTTCATTTTTAATGCATTTACACTGTTATTCAGATCTGTCCCATTTGTACACTACTTAGTGTTAAGTCTGGGATCCATCTTCTCATTTCTAAACATTTTTGTATGCCAACTAGGATTAGATTTATGTTGTGTACTTCTGAGATGAGCCCAAAGGTTTATAAAAACTCTACGGTATCACTTTCCCTCTTGCTTTCCATTGCAGCCCCAGTAATTTTTCTAGCACTTCTTTTTGATTGTCCAGCCAGAAACCACCTACTTTCATAATTCTACCATGCCTGGGGCTAATTAGTTGGAGGATCAAAAGTGAGAAAGACAGGCGATTGAGTTTGAATACATTATCTTGATGCAGCAGATCCATTACATGGAGATAAATGTTTTCCACACTCAGAGTTTTGTCTCCAACAGGCTTTCACTGCTGACTGATGTCACTGTCACTGAAACCTTCACCATGGAATTTCCTGGTGACTGAATCATGAGAAAACATAGAAAAAGAAGAGAAAGTCAAATGATTTACCCTCATTCTTTCTGAGTTTTAGAAAGTCCCTTTCATGATCATGCATGCAATACTCTGTCTCTCTCTCTCTGTCTGCACTATAGTGCTCACTTTCAGGTTTCAGACTTCATTGAATTTTAGGTTGGGAAAGATCTGGAAGAAAAAAAAAATAAACTGACCACCAGTCCAACGATGTTCCAAATTTGGTGTTTTTCTCTGATCCACTTGTTGCTATATGCTTTTCAAAGTTCTCAAATGGCTAGGCCATGAATTATTTCCTAGTTTTATAGTAGACTTCAGTGGAAGTGAAAAGGGGCTTGTGTTAACTCCATCTTAGCTGGAATTGAAACTCTGTAAGGCATATAATATGCAAATATGATTTAGACAATACATAATGCATACAGTTTATAAGTAGTATTTAGAAAGAGTTATCTTGCCTCAAATTCTCAAAATAATGTATTTTATTAAAGCATTGTAAAAATCATGACAATCATTGATGATCATCAGTTTAGTTTCCAAGTTCTGCTTGATCAAACTTCTTTATCAAATTATAGAAAATCAGATAAAATTTTAAATAATAAAAATACTGTAAACAATATTTGCTACTGTTTGACCTATGACCTAAGCTTGATGAAATGATTTAAATGTGTCCCCTCAGAAAGCATGTGTTAAAAACTTAATCGCCAATGAATCAGTGTAGGGAGATGAAGTCTAATGGGAAGCATTTAGGTCATGAAAGCTCTACCTTCATGAAGAGGTAAATTCTGATAATTAAAGAGCTGGAACCTGAAAGTTTGCTCTCTTGCTCTTTCTCATTTTCTCTTTGCCCTTCTACCATGGAACAATCCAGCAAGAAGGCTTTCACCAAATGCCAGCCCCTTGATCTTGGACTTCCCAGCTTCCAGAACCATGAGCCAATAAATTTCTTTTTGTTATAATTTACTCAGTTTTCAGTATTCCGTTATAGCAGTGCAAAACAGACTAAAATACTTGGCAATGTAGAAATACATAGGAATCTAAAATAAGATATATGCCCTCAAAAAACTTTTTAAACTTATCAGGAAAACTAAATATAAACAAGTAAAAATTTATGTTACAGCAAAAAAGTAACATAATAACTTAGGATAACAATGGGAATAAAAAGGAAAGGCAATGCATGCCTAAATTGACGAGAAACTCTCAAAGTCAGAAAAAAAGTAAAATACACTCTTGTAGGGAAAGAGAGAGATTAGCTGGGCCTAGAAGAACAACCAGAATGTATACTGGTAGTAGAGAAGATAGGAAATAATTCTAGGTATATAGTGCTGCATGAACAAAGTATGAAAAGAGAAAATGTAAAACTAGAGGACAGGCGCAGTGGCTCACGTCTGTAATCCCAGGACTTTGGGAGGCCAAGATGGGCAGATCGCCTGAGGTCGGGAATTAGAGACCAGCCTGGCCAACATGGTAAGACCCCGTTTCTACTAAAAATACAAAAATTAGCCAGGCATGGTGGCTCACACCTGTAATCCCAGCTAGTTGGGAGGCTGAGGTGGGAGAATTACTTGAACCTGGGAGGCAGAGGTTGTAGTGAGCCAAGAAGAACCACTGCACTCCAGACTGGGTGACAGAGTGAGACTCCATCTCAAACAAACAAACAAACAAACAAAAAATAGATAAGCAAATTTGTCTGGAGATAATGGCTTATGCAAAAAAGTAGGTAACTTTGGTGAAAAAAGAAATCAACTATGAAGATAAAGCTCAAAAGTATAATTTTGAGCCTATACGTTTTTCTTGGGCATATTTACATCTAAATGTTATGTGATTCCAGATGAAGTTTAAGGTGTTTTTTTCCAGTTCTGTGAAGAAGGTCAATGGTAGCTTGATTTAAAAAGAGCCCACATAGCCAAAACAATCCTAAGCAAAAAGAATAAAGCTGGAGGCATCACGCTACCTGACTTCAAACTATACTACAAGGCTACAGTAATCAAAACAGCATGATACTGGTACCAAGACAGAGATATAGACCAATGGAACAGAACAGAGGCCTCTGAAGTAACGCCACACATTTACAACCATCTGATCTTTGACAAACCTGACAAAAGCAAGCAATGGGGAAAGAATTCCCTGTTTAATAAATGCTGTTGGGAAAACTGGCTAGCCAGGTGCAGAAAGCAGAAACTGGACCCTTTCCTTACACTTTACACAAAAATTAACTCCAGATGGATTAAAGATTTAAACATAAGACCCAACACCATAAAAACCCTAGAAGAAAACCTAGGCAATACCATTCAGGACAGAGGCATAGGCAAGGACTTCATGACTAAAACACCAAAAGTAACGGCAACAAAAGCCAAAATAGACAAATGGGATCTAATTAAACTTAAGAGCTTCTGCACAGCAAAAGAAGCATTACAGTGAACCGGCAAGCAACAGAATGGGAAAAAAATTTTGTAAGCTACCCATCTGACAAAGGACTTATATCCAGAATCTACAAAGAACTAAAACAAATTTACAAGAAAAAAACACACAACCCCATTAAAATGTGGGCTAAAGATATGAACAGACACTTTTCAAAAGAAGACATTTATGCAGCCAACAAACAAATGAAAAAAAGCTCATCATCCCTGGTCATTAGAGAAATGCAAATCAAAAGCACATTGAGATATCATCTCACACCAGTTATAATGGCGATCATTAAAAAATATGGAGACAACAGATGCTGGAGAGGATGCAGAGAAATAGGAATGCTTTTACACTGTTGGTGGGAGTGTAAATTAGTTCAACCACTGGGCAAGACAGTGTGGTGATTCCTCAAGGATCTAGAAATAGAAATTCCATTTGACCCAGCAATCCCATTACTGGGTATATACCCAAAGGATTATAAATCATTCTATTATAAAGACACATGCACACTTATGTTCACTGCAGCACTGTTTACAATAGCAAAGGCCTGGAACCAACCCAAATGCCCATCAAAAATAGACTGGATAAAGAAAATGTGGCACATATACACCATTAAATACTATGCAGCCATAAAAGAGGATGAGTTCATGTCCTTTGCAGGGACATGGATGAATCTGGAAACCATCATTCTCGGCAAACTGACACTGGAACAGAAAACCAAACAAGACATGATTTCATTCACAGGCGGGTATTGAACATTGAGAACACATGGACACAGGGAGGGGAACATCACACACTGGGGTCTGTTGAGGGTTAGGGGCTAAAGGAGGGATAGTGAGGGGAGTGGAGATTGGAAAGGGATAACATTGGGAGAAATACCTAATGTAGGTGACGGGGGTATGGAGGCAGCAAACCACCATGGCATGTGTACATCTATATAACAATCCAGCAAGATTTGCACATGTACCCCAGAACTTAAAGTATAATAAAAAACATTTTTTAAAAAATTATGTGATTGGCTTAATAAATGTAAACAATGTATTTTCAATTGCTTGGCACTGCAGGGTTTTTGCTTTCGGTGGGGCAAGGCCCACTGTTCAGAGCACTCACATGGAGAAGGGGTAATGAATAGCAAGTTTAGCACAGGGATAATGTACAATATCATTTTTCTGTTTCTGGTATCAGAGTTCAGAGAACAGGAAGTCAATTTAGCAAGTTCAGCACAGCTTTGCAACAATAAGCCTCATGCAGTAAGCCAGTTCCTGCATAAAAGCAGGCTAACTCTAGGGTCTGAAAAAGAAATATCAAGCAGTCACCTGATAAGAAAGCTGCCCTGACAAGCTACTGAAATAAATTATGCCCTTTGATGTATCATGCCAGCTACACCCAGAAGCAGAGAAAATTTAGTTATGAAGGAACAGAGTTTTTTGCTAAAGATTGTTTAGGTTCTCAGAGTGATAGCTTGGGTCCTATGGCACCCAAGATCTGTAGTATCTAGATTGTATGCTACACCATGTTGTTGCAGATATGTTTAATTTGGAGAGGCATGTTGCTCATAGATTTCTCATTATCATGTTCTTATTCTTCAATCCTGATGCTGAGATTTACCCAGTTTGGTTGGTAAGTTTCTTCTTTCCTCTATCCCTGCTTCTTCCTTTCTCTCTTCCTTTCCCGATAACCTATAAACACTCTCTGTAGTACTTTCTTGCAGAAATACTGCACAGTCCTACAATGATACATTCATTCTCTGACCCACTGGAATGTACGACCATAAAGGCATGGGACACGCCTTATCCATCTATGTATCACCAGTGTACATAATTATTTGATAGTCTACTTTAACAATTATGACTAGAAATTAAGTAAATCAATCCTTAATACACAAAGCAAACCACATGCCTTGTTCTGTGATGATAATTTGAGAAAATAAACAGAATGAAAAAAATTAAGTGATTGAAATATTAAACAAGGAATAAAAACACATTGTGATAAATAACAGAAGCAAAATCTCTAAACGTTCATTGTAGGTGACGATTCTTTTTGCAAAACCAATAGCCAGATATATTGTTTGCATGTTTCATCCCTTCTTATTGGTTACATGACAAAAAATAGCAAATTCAGACCCATCCAAATTTACTAACCTCTACTTGGTGTGATTATAGTGCATTTTATGGAACTGTGTCAGTTTGTGACACTAAATTCCAAGGCGAATCCTATGGAGCTTTGAACAAACAATACCTTTCCATGTCTGATAATTTTTAAAATTCTGCTTTTAATTTTAGCACAACCATATTTAGAACATTGGTTTAAAAACTTGTCTTTTCTCTGTCCCCCTGATTACAGTCTGCAATGTAATCACAGTCCTTCTCCAGCTTGTTACTCTGCTCACTGTGCACCTTCATTCAGGTACCAACTGATTCCTAATGAGCTATTAGTTCCATGCGGCTCTGAAGTCAATTAGAATCAACATTGTTTAAACTAAACGGCAGTAACTGCTATTGTTATAGACATATGTATGTTTAATTCCTTACTGGCCACCCACTTTCAAACCTTACCATGATAGCAACATTTCTCATACATTTTTATTCCTAACATCTTCATAGCAACTAGCATTCTAATTTCTTGATTTTTTTTTTTACTTCTATTTCCCAGTGGGAAATCCAATCTGGTGATATAGTGACAAAGAAAGTGCTAATTAGCAGATGAATGTAGTTAGTATTTACCTGAAATATTTTCAGGTAACTTCTCTTTCTCACATACATAGTTACAGTATATGTCAGCATTGTTTTTTATTTTACACAATATATACTCAGTGAAAACATTAAAACACTGAAGAAAAAGAATACAAACCTAAACAATTCCATGTTAATATTAAAAAGGATGGAAATGCCAGATGTAGGTGACGGGGGGATGGAGGCAGCAAACCACGTTGCCATGTGTGTACCTATGCAACAATCCTGCATGATCTGCACATGTACCCTAGAACCTAAAGTACAATTAAAAAATAAAAATAAATAAAAAGGTTGGAAAATTCAAGCCTTTTCTCCAGCATAGAAGGTGACCTGACCTCTACTGCTCAGCCAGTGATGGCCTTCTCTCAGTCTCCAGAGGAAGCAAAAGCTCTTCTCTTCCATGGTGCCATCTCTGTGCCCTTTTGCTATAACATCACATTCACACTGAAGTCCCAATTATCTTCACCAGACCAACAAGTGTTCATCAATTTTTCTTGGCTCTATTGCATTGTTGTCTGTTATGTAATTCTAGTTTTCCATATACTGTATACTTAGCCTTCTCCAACTAGACTGGAAACAACTTGAAGAGAAAGACTATAATTTACTTTTTTGTATATATCGCTGTACCGAAAATACTGTCTTATATTTTGTAGGCCCTCAATAAACACTTGCTAACTTAGGATCTAAGTATCTCAAGCATCTAACAGAGATAGGGAAATGAACTGATGGATGGAAACACAGAATGATTGATGGATGGAGGACTCATAGACATCAGAGTGAAAGGAAGTCTAATAATAACGGTCTGATTCAGATGCTTCAGTTTTCAGATGAGTAAACTGAGACCCACAAAGAAGAAATGACCTCCATTAGGGCAACACTACTTGGCATTGCAATTTTTTTTAATTTGCAGATTCATCTCGATATAGTGATTCTCAAATCGTTGTGTGCTTTATCCTTTCAATTGTGTAATTAATTGAATTAATTGAATAAAAGAACACACAAAGGATAAAGACAGACTCCTTTGTCTCTGTGTATTTTCTTGGAATTATTGTGAGTCTCAGCATACAGCAAGTGCTCAATATTTATAAGAATTTTGGTGGAAATATTTGTTTTTATCTCTCCCATATATCACACATTTGCTGGGGAGAAACAGATGACTGCCCTTTCTTTGAGTTCTGTACTTCTTCCTGCTTCTCATGAGATTATTCTGAGAATTGATGATGAGAATGGCTCCATTATTCTGGGCTTATGACTCTGGTCAGAAATATCAGACCTACTTTTCCAAATATTGTTTCAAATTAAAACTGAGATAAGAGGATATTTACCTGAGGGCAGAGTTGGGAAGATGTGAGCCCAGGAAGAGTAGGTAGCCTTGGTTGTAGCCTGGGGGAGAAAGTGAAATATTGAGAATAAAACCTACATTTAGAGAGAAGCAAAACAAGGACCAGACAAGTGACAAAACATGAAGTGAATATGAAGCAATCTGCCATAGTTCTACAGACCATCATTTTTAATCCCCACAATAAATTATATGAACAAGGCTGCTTGATGAGCTAGCCTATATGGTAGCTTTGTAATTGTTGGAAAAGCTTTTTTTTTTTTTCCTCCAGGCAGAGAAAGTCTTGTGTCTGGATGCATGTCTTTGCTAATCTAAGGCAGGCTGGATTTCACTCCACAATCACCCCTCAGCAAGTACGTTGTGCAGTGCACAACCTGCACAAGGGTACAATGGCTATGAACAAAGTTAGGTATATGATTTCCATTTTATGGATGAGATAACTGAGGTTCTTCTATGTTAGGTAACGCTTTTTTTAAAAATACAGACAGTTTTTAAAAAAATGCTCATCTCCATAATTTAGTAGATAACAGAGCTAGACCCCTACCTGGCCCAAAGGTTTGTGTACTTCTCATCTTATCTAAATGTTTGCTTATCTGTGCTTATTATTGTGCTTGTTCTCTTCCTCCCTTCTCTCTCTTGGTCTCTCTCCCTTTGCAGGTATATGCATACATCTACTCTCACCTCCACTCTCATTCCTCCAATGGTCCATGGTAAAGGCACAGTCTGAAAAGACTCTAGTCTCTCTGTATGCATGGGACTACTCAATCCAATGGAAAATGCCATCAGGTGTTTTGAAATATACAGATACAATTCAATAAGAGTATAATATGTTACTACTAACCAGCATAAATTGAGGTCATTTATTCTATCCACAGTCTTTTCACAATTTCCACTGGTAAACAGGGTAGAGAGAGAGCCAGGAAGGATAGTGCGTGCACAACACACACAAGCCCCTTCCAAAATTAAGAGAAAGCATACCAGCAAAGAGCTTCAAGTATCACTGTGCACAGAGTTGGAGATTTTCAATTCTGCCAAATGAGTCTAAATTCAATGGCAACATAAGGAGCTAAATCTGTTGGGTGAGTTACGTATTACCTGGGTAGATTAGATGTGCTTGGAGGAAGTATTCAGTCTTTCAAGTTGGTAGGACAAATTTCATGCATTGGGACAATTACTTACCAAATGCTATAGGCCTAAAAGAGATAACACAGTTTCTAAAGCAGCTGCGTCTAATTGACAGTATAGCTTGCAAAAAAAAAAAAAAAAACCGTTGATCAAGGGCATTTTGGTACACCATTATACCTATACTCACACTGTGAAAAGAGAATGGAATGAGACCAGATTTTATCTTCCAGCAGTTTGTAATCAAAGCATAAAGCAGGACCTACTTTTCAGAAGAACTGGAGCAGTAGGCCCATGTTCAGGGAAGAATTATGCCCAGTGGTAAATTGTAGGTATCCATTCACCAAACTGAGAAAGGATATGGAGTCGTCAGAAAAAAGAAAAAAAAAAAAAACTTTGAATTTTTAAACTGGTGGAATAAATAAAGGCAGAGCAGGGAAATTTGATGTATATGTGAAAGATCTGGTCCACAGCCCAGGGCAGAATTGAGTTTACAGGAAAGATGTCTTAAGAACATTGATGTGAGGAGCAAGCTAGTAGGCTGGCAGCCCTAATTGAACAAAGACCTGACCTCAAGGAATTTTCATTCCCTGGGGAAGGCAGACAGGTACATAATTAACTGCACTGGGTAATTGAAATGCATTGTATCAGTACTTCTCAAAATTTAATGCACATAAAAATGTTGGGAATTTTTTTAAGGTAGATTCTGATCCAACAGGTCAGAGATGGTTACAAGAGGCCGCATGTCTAATCATCCCAGCTGATGTTGACAATGCTGTGTAGATCAGGTTCAGTGGCAATAGGAGAAATTGTACACATAGGAAAGTACTATGGGAATGGACGGTAAGAAATGTTCATGGAAGAGAATTCTCAGAAGATAAGAACCCTGAGCTAAGCGCTGGAAAATATGAAACAAGAAGATTTGGGTTTTGTAATAAGCTGCAACAAATTGGTGAGCAAAACTAGATCTGCATTGAGGCACAGCAAATACTTGTTATTACAAGCTTTCATATCAATTTGTTCACAAGTATAAATAGTACAACAGTAGCCATGATGAAAAAGGAAAGGCCATGGGTACATCTCTTTCAGAATACTAAATTGTAAAATGTTCGTAATGTTACACTCTTGGAAATGTAAGCTGCAATTTTTGTTTTCTAAAATAAGAGTTATTGTAATGTGAACTCCGAATTTTCATGTTTGTCTTTTCTCTGAGTGGGTAAGCCAAGGGGACTGTGTTTTCATTCTGCTTTTATTCTGCTTGCCTGTTAGGAAAGGCAAATGAAGGCCAGAGACTTTGTTTCCATTGACTCAAGCACCAAATGACCTGTTTCAAGATGAGAGTAAACAGTGGTCATGTAGACAGCCTTTAACTATGCAGCAGGTGTTGACACTTGTAGCTACTTAATTCCAGCCAAGATAATTACCTCTCTCAAGGCAGTTGGCTCAAATCAACCATTGTCTCCCCTCCACCCTCCGTCCCATTACTGAAACAATTTGGAGATGTTAAGTCATGGCTTTCCCTCAGGTAACGCAGCAAGAGAGAGGATATTTGGCTGCCAGGAGGCCACTTTGGTCAACAGTGCATGTGGTTTAAGCCACACTCCTAGTATTTTGGCAGCCAAGCCTAGAACACAGCACCTGGACAGCAAGGTCTTGAGCCAGACAACATCAGCCAGCAAAGGGCACCACGTGCCAATGGCTACATCTAGAATTGGCTAGAGGAGAAGTGCTGTGTGGGAAAGAGAGCTAATAAGGCATTATCATATTGAAAGTCATTAGCATCATTAGGATTCTCTACTAAATTTAGATATAATCAGTTTGACCCTGCAATTAAGTAATTATGTTTTAGGGTTGAAGATGCCTGTGTTTATGCATGCACATGGGTGAGCGGTCATGACGCAAGAGTGAAAATTTCTCCTCTATCCTAACACACACATACACACACACAGTCTTTTCAGGTTGTAAGCACTACAAATAGGTTCTCATTACACTGGAGATTAGCAGATGCTCATTACCATTTATTAAACTAGGCATGAGAAGTGTAAACTGCTAGGACATTAGCTCTTCCTAATGATACCACTGTGCCCTCGCCCTTCAGAAACACTGCCCTGACTCCCATATTGCAAAAGATTCTATTTCAATCTCTACTCCAAGTCCAAACAAAGACTTTTACATATAATGCCTGTGTTTTTAAGAGAATATTAAGCCAGCTTTTAAATGAGAAAACAATAAAGTAATAGGCAATCATAAACTTTGAACGCTGAAATGAACTGGAAGTCAAATAGTTCTGCTAGGCTTCAGGAAAGGGAGTAGCTAAATAATTCTGTACAGATGGGTACTCATTCCAATCTTCAACATCTCCAGGGAAAGAAACTCTGCCTTTTCAGCTTGGTAATATTATTCTAATGTATTTTTTAATATCAGTTTTTCATTTATTTAATCTATTTCAACCAATTGTAATGAAACAGATACTATGTTCAGATATATATATTTAATTTTGGACTCCCAAAATCGGGGAGTATAACACTCAAAAATATGATATTTATTAAAATGTATTAAATGTATTATTTTCTCTATATTATGTACAATTTTATTAACAGGGAATATAGTTACAGGGCAGTTGATATACGAACAGCGAACGCTTTCCCGTATCCTTTCCTATTTTCTCAGTTTGTTCTATCAAAGCATTCATCCAAAAAATGTCAAAACATCATTAAAATCCCTCTTTACGACAACAGCCCTTCCAGGGATTTTTTTTTTTAAACTTGCTTTTTTCCCCTCGATTGCATGAAACAGAGTGTACATCTGGAGATGGCCTAGGTAGATCAAGAAAGTGGCAAAAGGGAATTTGCTGTGCTTTTTGACAACTCTATCTGTTATACATAGGTGGGCTAAATTTTTTCCCTTTCAAGAATTATATGCATTGTATAATGTCTCTGCAAAATGCAAGATCTTTTAAAATAACAAGCTATGAATAAGAAATTGGGGCAGTGTTGCAGCTCTGAGCTTTATCATGAATTTTTAAGAATATGCAGGAAGGCTAATTTGGTCAGTTATTTTCCCAAAGACACAAAAATAGGAAAATAGCAAACACGGTAAAATAAGCTATATTATATGCTGTCAGAATCATATAATAAGACATTGCTATCACCAGCAAAAGCCCCAGACTATTCCCCAGCTGTAGTCTAAGGATCAATATTTCTAAAATATACACCATGACCTTCCAGAGTTGGAAAAGTCTTGGAGATGCTTCTAATTTAGCTTGTGGACTATTGTTCCTTAATCTGTCCCCACACAGACTGGAACACTCCTAGTGATTGTTGCTCATCAAATATCTGACTAGGTAGCTAAGATACCAGAGATAAAAATGAATACTAAAGATCATTTAGATCAACCTTTAATTTTGCAACTGGGGAATTAAGCTGCAGGGCTATGTAGGAACATGCTCAGGGACATATTTTGAACTCAAGCTTTAAAATCTCAGATCAAGGCTGAATCTGAGTATATCAAGAAAGAAAATATATTATTAAATTAAAATTTCATTTCCAGAAGACACAAATAAGACAGAAGAGAAAGGGAAAGATATAATGGCAAGTCAACTTTAATCTTTAAAAATTAAGAAAAATGTATAATGCAAGTAAAAAATTCACTGTGAAATCAAAACACTGGGCTCGAGCTCTGCCACTACATAAGAAAATTCACTGGACAAGTCATTTTTCTCGTCTTGAAAACTACAAGGTTTGAGTGGACTGTTTGGAGTTCCAGTTTTATATAATAAGTAATTCTTGAGCTTAATTTCTTGTACTTGCTTTCACTGTGTTCACCTATAATAAAGTACAGTTCTCTTCCAGATTCTTCAGTTGTTCCTTTTGCTCTTCTTGGTCTCTTAAGTATTGAGTTTTCCCTAAAGTCAGTCATTGGCCTTTTATTTTCTTATTTTATGTTTCTATTTAAACTATGTCAGCAACTCCTCTCGCTTTAATCAGAATCCATACACATCGGATTTCCTAATTCCATACTGATTAGCAAGATTTTTGTCAAATCTGTTTAAAAATGCTCGAGAATATTCTTTTCTATTCTCGTATTTCTGCACTCTTAGTCCCAAAGTTTCAATATCCCTTAAAGATGTCAAAGCTTTCCCTGATAATCTGTCTTCAGTCTATCTTCCAATCCATCCCCTCTGTGCCTATAGAGGTCTTATTTTAAAATATAACAATCATTTCTCATTTTGCATACCACAATTTAAAACTCAAATTTATCTCTCTATTGATCTTCCATTCACAGGAACATGTCTAATACTGTTTCTAGTTTAATTTTCTGCATTTTTCTTCATATTTTGTGTCCACATCCACCTCTCCGAGGAATTTGCTCTTACTTAAACATACTAGCCATTTTTCTGATGAGTACTTAAAACGAAATTAAACTAAATGAATCTTCAAAAGCTGTGACCTCCAACAGGGCATGGGTTCTATCTCAGTCATTTTCATACATATTCAGAGTCTAGCACAGCATCTGGCACATAGTAGGAACTCTTTAAATGTCTGTTGAATGAATGCAGTATTATTCAATGACTACCAATTAAACTGGTATTAATTGGTAAGGCAAGATACAAAGAATATGGAAATTATGCAGAAGACTTTTCAGTGTTGAGCACTAAGAATGTAAAATGGAAATTACCTTTTTAAATGTTTGATTTTGTTCTGATGCAAGCTTTGGTATCAAATAGAAATAGAACTATAAATATAAATCTCTGATTCACCTATCTGTGTACTCTTCTGTCCTAAAATAAGACAGAAAAAACTTATGAGCCTCCACAGGAAGACATCGATACAGCTGTCCTGAATTCTTGATGTTAGACCAGTATTTATAGCTCTGTGTATTAGCTCTGCTAAATTATAAGTCCTGCCTGCATTCTTGATTATTCAGATATCAAGGGATCCATCTACCACTTCTGCATTATAACATGTTACTCTAAAACCACTTTAACATTTCTTATATTAATTTGCATGTGTTACATTTTTAAGGTGTTTTAAACATTTTCAATCTGTAGAAGGCTACATATTTTCATGGAATTTTCTCTGACTTCAAAGGCATTTATGTTTTTTGGGTTGTTATCTAACATCCTCAGCCCCTTACACAATTCAGTGGACATGTGGGCTGCATATTTGAGGTAGTAAATCTTAGGCCATCTGGTTTGGATACTCAGGATATCTTAGTAGTGAGCTATATTTGCAAAATAATTTTTTCAAAATGAAAGCTACTAAGGCTCTAACTAGCTATGTATATCTCACAAATGTGATGCCTTTCCCCAAGCTTTTGTCATGCGTTTCAGGGCAATTATCTAAGAATGAAAGTTTTCAATTGGGGGATTTTTGCATTTATGTTTTTATTCTCTCATTACTTCACAAGTATATGTATTATTTATCCAACTAAACTGCAATATGTGATCTTCTGATTTCCCCTTCCCACCCCAAATCTCTCCTACTCTGCAAACATCTGCATGGATGTAGACACAGAGGGAGAAATTCTCCAGAGTTTCTCAAGATTTCATTTGGACACAGAAGCATCTATTCTGGGAAATGGCTCAGTAGATGAATTCATGGCTGATTAAATATGCATGAATTGACCATTAATTGAGTAGTAAGCTATATAAGATTTCTAAGTTTTAACAATTCCCTGGCGTTTCATCTCCCTTGCTATAAAATTCCTGAAGGAAGGGACCATATTCCATTCATTTTACAAATATGCATGAATGTCTCCTATGTGCTAGCTACTATGCTAAGCTTTAAAAACGGGACATATGATAAAACAATGCCATCTTCACTTATCTCTTTATTCTGTTTATAACTTTGAAAACCATTATTACAACTGACAGGAGGTTTTTCAATAACTAAGGATAACAAAGGCCCATCTGGCATATTTCTCTACAATGAGGTTAACACTTCTTTCTTCTTTCTCTTTCTCTTCTTTTCCATAGCTCTTCCTACTGTGGTGGAGAGAAAAGTCACTGTTCTGCCTTACTGACTTCTGGTCACAAACATTCAGAGACAGAAAACTTGTAAACCAGTAAAAAGGCAATTACCAGTTTTTTAATAAGCAACTGTTACATGCGGTTCATTCATTTACTATTCAAATGCTTATTGAGTACATATACCAGTCCAGGCAGTATCCTGTAGTTAGGTTGGAGGCAAACAAATATAAAGTGAAGAGTTTATTTGAATTTACTTTTTTAGTCTACCAATTGGAGTCCAACAGCCTGAATGGGGTCTAATTATTACCACACCCAAGTCCTCCAAAGAGAACTGGGTGTATTCTTAGGTCTGTCCAGTGGGTCAGCTTTAATAACCTTCAATTTAAAGAAAAGGAAAAGATATGCAAAAAAGTAAAATCTTCTCATCTGTACTCTGGCCTTTCGGCTGAAATGTCAGGAGATTGTTAATGCTGCCTCATTTAAAAATTAGAAGCCTAATTACCTTGAATAGAGGACTGCATTAGGAAAGTCTGGGAGCAGAAAGAACTTTTCCTATCATTAAGGACTGCCACCCTCTCTTCCTGGGGATCATTGAGGCTGAATTTTTGTCATGTGAGGGTCAAACCTGTTGAGGTGACTAAGCATATTCCATTTCGGATATTCTTCATCAGTGCATTGGGCTTGATCCTGCTTGAGTTTTTTTATATTCTTCATGCTCTGAGAAAAAGGAAGTTTTGGGGTTTAATAACAATTGTGAAAGCTCAGTAAAATGAAAATCTGTTTCCAGGTCCTTCAGCTTCCCTAGAGCAAGACAATATTGCTTTTTGCTGATTATGTAACACTGTTTTCTTTGTGCTATTCTCCTGTTGGAGAAATGACAATGACCTGCCACCATTTACTACATCACATTCAAATTCATGCACTCCATATTTGTGGCCTTCACACAACCTGGACCCAGTCTGCCAACCTTGATTATCTTTTGTCACACACCCTCTGCTTCAGAAATCCTGTCATTGTTTTCAAGAGACTTGTGGCAAAAATTTGTCTGCATTTCTTCCTCTTGTAACTGAATGTAGTTTGAATTCCTATAGCAGTCTATGTATGTTTCACAAATTTGAGTACTAAATTACTTCTCATCTCCTATCCTTCCTCGTCGCTTTGTGTGTGAAGAAGACTTCAGGTCTAGATTGAAATCTAATGTAAAATGCCAAAACACTCAGTACTGGAACAAGCTCCCTTGTATTCTACCTATGTGGGCTAGTCATGTTACTTTGTAATTTTAAACCTCAGATTCTTCATCAGTAGAATTGAGAGATACCCCTTCTAGGGCAACGAGTGTACGTGTGCAACTTTCAGACTGAATTATGGACCACTGAAGATTCAGGGCAAGTTTCCCTTTGCTTTGTATTTTCAGAGCAAACAATATATGTTTAATAAATAATTATCTGCTGGGCATGGTGGCTCACATCGGTAATCCCAGCACTTTGGGAGGCCGAGGCAAGTGGATCACGAGGTCAGGTGTTCAAGACCAGCCTGGCCAACATAGTGAAACCCTGTTTCTACTAAAAATACAAAAAATAGCCAGGCATGGTGGCGGGTGCCTGTAGGCCCAGCTACTTGGGAGGCTGAGGCAGGAGAATCACTTAAACCTGGGAGGCAGAGGTTGTGGTGAGCTGAGATCGCACCACTGCACTCCAGCCTGGGTGACACAGTGAGACTCTGTCTCTAAAAAATATCAACTTGCCTAAACATTTATGTAAATATTCATAATGGAACTGTTTACATGTTGGTGTGCCCATCATCTCTTTGGAGAATTAACTCAGAAAAATTTTGTTCAGTCCATGTTACTTGGATAGGGTTGACTCTCCCCTGTTCCCTGAATATATGCACATGATCCACATTGATTGGTTCAAGGGTGTGTTTTCTCTCTCTCTCTCTCTCTCTCTCTCTCTCCTCTCGCTCTCTTCTGTCTCTTTTCCTGAAATTGTTATAAGGATCTAGTAAAGTTAGAGCCGGCAGAAGCCACCATTCAAAATATGTAGAGAAAACCTGCTAAGTGAATGATGAGTTGGACTTTTTTCTTCACTTGTACTTAAATGATACAACCAATATCATATTGTTATAATATGAACCAATTATCCCACTTTGATGTAATTATACAAAGGAAATCAGTAGGAAAAAATGTAAACACACAGGGATTTTCATCATAGCAGGGTGTGGGGCTGGGGCTAAATTTCCAATGTTAGAGAACTGAATAATTACTGTGTATGAAATACTATCTTGACATAAAATTTATAATTATAACATATTTATAATATAACATATTATATGACATATAAGTTTATAAAGTTTGGCAATGTGAACACTGTAAAATCCAATATTTAATGAAAGAAGCAAAATAGAAAGCATGGATACTGTTATTGCAACTATACATTTTTTTCTGTATATAAAGGAGAATTGAAAGAAACCAAAAAATATAAAAGCTGTCCATATTTAAGTTCTTTGAGGGTAAGAATTCTCGTCTGTTTCATTTACTGCTATGGTCCTAAAACCTAGAACAACGCCTGGCACTTAATAGATGCTTAAACAATATATACTGAATGAATAAGTATATCTTATGAATAAAGAGATTATAGGTTATTTGTCTTGTATTATTATTTCCATTTCTATTATGATGATTTCCATGGAAAAAGAGAGGTAAAAAGGAAAACATAAGGAAAGATTCTTTTGTGAGTAAAACACATTCTTGATTCTTGCATGGATACTTCTGGAGTATCCCTAGGCAAGGGAAAGAGAGGACAAGGTCCAATGGCTCTGGCTCACATTATCTTATTTAGCTCCCACAATAATCTCATGGAGGTAGCTTATATATGAGGAAACCCAGGCTCAGAGAAGAAACCAGCGTAAAGGTACTTCTGGTTAAGACACCAATACCTCTGATAGGTTCTGTGTCTCTATTTTAAAAAGTCTGTGAACACAAAACAAAAATAGACTGAGGACTTATCAGAATTGCAGATCATATAAAGATTGATAAAGTAAGATTTAAAATAGTGAACTATTAGACGGGAGTGGTGGCTCACACCTGTAATCCCAGCACTTTGGGGGGCCAAGGTAGGCAGATCACTTGAGGTCAGGAGTTTGAGACCAGCCTCATCAAAATGGTGAAATCCTACATCTACTAAAAATACAAAAATTAGTTGGGCATGGTGCCGGGCACCTATAATCCCAGCTATTCATGAGGCTGAGGGAGGATAATTGCTTGAACCCAGGAGGTGGAAGCTGCAGTGAGCCCAGATTGTGCCACTGCACTCCAGCCTGGGTGACAGAGTGAGACTCTGTCTCAAAAAAAGAAATAAAATAAAACAAAACAGTGAGCAAGAGGCAGAGACTGGAGTGGGCACAGCACCTACCGACATCATTGATTGTTTTAGAATTTGTCTAGGTGTACAGCATAAAATAAATTTATAACATTAAAATGAAACACTATGTAAAAGCAGCGCAGTTCCTTGAGCAGTATTTTGTTAGATATACCTTTTCTCCTCTAATAGTTGAGATTATGACTACCATAATTGATAGCAAATGCAGTGTCAAGGCACTGAATTGTGTTGTCTTAATTTATGAAATTGCAATCATCCATGTATTTGAATGTTGATGAATTGTGTTAAGTGATTGGATTTAAAGTGAGCAGATAAAAGTAATCAGCATTACAATTTCATGTGAGGATGGTCTTTTTATCCTTATATGTGTGGAAGTAAACGACAGTAATGGGATGTCTTTATTATTAATTTGTCTAGGCGTTATCCTGTATCAGCTTCAGATCAAAGAAAGACAAATGTTAAATCTTCATGGAAAGATGCTCTGTGGAATGTTTTACCAGCTCCAACAAATGGCAACTGTTGCCGTATAAGAGCTATAGACTATCTGTTTATGAATTTGATTTGGCAGGGCTGGGGTAAGTGTGTGTGATACAGGGACTGGGGGTAGTTACCAGGCAATTATTTTTATTCCCATAATGATTGCCCTGACTTCCTTGTGCCCAAAGACTAACTCTAGAAATATTGATAAAGGCAACCTTCTTAGGTCAGTTTCTGCAGAGTGACCAGATCCTCTTGCAATATTAGAGATTCAGGGTTAAAAATGTTGGGCACTAAACTGTAATGTCCTCACACCTTTTTTTTTTTTTTTTAATCAATGGGTATTTGCAAAGAGGGAGCAATAATTGGACGTTAGAGCATATTTTGTGATTTTTCATTAGGAATAAGGGCAGAGTTCAACAGCTTTTTATTTTCATTCCTATAATCAACCTCAAAGATTCTGCCCTGTTACTTTAAACTTTTCATATTAGCATGTCTTATACTTTAAAATAGTTTGGGAGTAAAATGACAAATAGGGCAAAATTAGTCTCTTTTTTCTTCATGTCCTCTCCTCTCTTAGGCAAGATTCCCCCTCTAGCACCCTGCACTACACACCTCTACTCAACCCCCATTATCCAGTATGCCCTGTCCAGCATAGATATGCTTCTGCTGCTGCTAAGCGTCATACATGTATCTAATTCTATCTTTGTCTCCTTGTTTTCCTTAAGATAGTTCATCGAAACATACTTTTCACCTGTGATTGTTGTAAAGATTAAAGTACATAATATATACATTATTTTCAATATTAAAGTACTATATTAATGTAATTTTTACTGTAGTACTCCACAGATTCAGGGTTCTAAACCTCAATGAATTTCCACTAACATCCCTTTAGGACCTACTAGATGGCAGGCAATAAAAGGGAGAATTAATAGGCAATGCAAACTGAGTCAGGTGGTATAGAGAAGTCCATCTAGATGAAAACTGGGAGCTAATCATTGGATTTACCAAAATAAAGGCTGTTGGTGACCTTAAGAAAGCAGTTTTAGGAAGCTAATCAGAGTGAAAGGCTAATTAAAAATTTTTTTTAAAGAAGAATGGGAAGAAGAGGAATCAGATGCAATAAGTATAGCGACTCTTTTGGGGAATACTGCTATAGAGCAAGTGAGTTGGTAGAGACTTAGGCTCAAGAGCAGGTTTGTTTGCAAGCTGATAAGGAGGATTCAGTGGAGAGAGAGACAATACAGGAGAAAGATTGCTGGAGACGGTTGCTGCAGTGCAGATTCTGGATTAGCAAAATCTGATGAGATGGCGGGCAAAAAAAAGGATTTGTGTTAGATGGCAGCACAAACATGTCATTCATTGTAATAGAATAGAAGGCAGCCCTGATGCTAGTAGCTATTGAGTGTGATGGTGGGGGCTTGCCAAACTTTTTTTCTAATTGATTCTATTTCCTTGGTGAAGCTGGAAGAATGGCATAAAAATGAGAGTGAATTGGAGTTAAAATGAGATGGGAAAGAGAATGGAATATTCATTTGGGTCTATGGAAGAGGAAATGGACTAGAACATAAAAGTATGACCTCTGGGCAACATCAAGAGCCCAGTAGAGGTTAGTCATTCTTAATTTAAAGAGATAGACTATAGACACAAAGTACAAGATGATTTGGATTTATTAGGAGAAATACCTAATGTAGATGATGTGGTGAGGGATGCAGCAAACCACCATGGCATGTGTATACTTATGTAACAAACCTGCACATTCTGCACATGTACCCCAGAACTTAAAGTACAATAACAAAAAAAGAAAAAATGATGAAAAAAATAAAATATCAAAAATCTATACTTAAAGGCAGCATGGTGCTTTGGGGAAAGGTTGTGTTTTAGAGTACCAGAGACCACGGTTCGCATCGTGGCTGAGCCTGTTTTTAGCTATTTAATCTGCGCAAGCTTTAATGGACCCCTAAAATAATGCTGAAATATTGCTCTGCTGGGTAGTAATAATTTGAAGCCTTGCACAGTGCCCAGCACATTGTGGGAGCTTAATAAATTGTTTTTAAATGAAAGACTAAAATGCTTAGCAGTGTGCCCTTCAGAGTCCATCAGTGCTCCTGAAACCTTAAAGTACATCTGAAAACATCTTGGGCTGGGTGTGGTGGCTCCGGTCTATAATCCCAACACTTTGGGAGGCTGAGGCGGGCAGATCACTTGAGGTTGGGAGTTTGAGACCAGCCTGACCACCACCAACAAAAAATAAAAAATAAAAATAAAAAAATAAAAACCAAGAAGAGTCAATGGAGTGTTGCTGTTAGGGAGTGGTGATAATGGTTGACTATGGAATTTAAAGAGACGTGAGGACATAATTAGGCTTGGAAGTCAGTGAAAAGGAAGTGAAATCAATGTAAAATCAATGTCAGGTCCAAGAATTATAGGAGTCAAGAAGCACAAAGAGGGAACTGCAAATAAAAGCAATAGTGGTCAAATATAGAGTGACTAAAATTGAGATTACTGAAAGATTGCATTTAATGATGATGTGAAGGTACAAGGTATGACAATAGAGTCTTTCTTTATACACATGCATGGCTTGCTTCCTCACTTCCTTTAGGGTTTTGCTCCTCACATCACTTCTTGGGGAAACCTCTTCTCATTAGCCTATTTACAATTTTGACTTCTTTTTACCCTCACTGGCACTTGATATCCGTATTTCTTGTTTTATATTCTCTCCAATAATTTTTACCATCTCACATTCTGCATATATTTACGTATTTCTTTTGTTTATTGTGTGCCTTCTTATACTGAAATTAAAAATCAAGAAGAACCAGGATTTGGATCTGTTTCAATATCTACAGCTTCTCTAGTGACTAGAACATTTCCTGGCACGTAGTAGACTAGGCACTCAATATATTTTTATTGAATGGCTTGAATAAAACAATTGTCCATTTGACTATGGCAATCCCAAAAGACTAATACATTCTCTTACATCTATAGCTTCTTCTGTATAGTTGAATTTTCTGAATAGCTGAGGATAAATTAATAAAGTTCCTATTAATTTTAATTATTTTTGAATAAAAATACAAATAAGAGGAAAATATGGAGCAGTCCCTCACTCTGAGTTAAATGGGACACAATTTTTCGACTATTTTAGGTCATTATTATAAAACAAACAATTAGACTTTCCTGAAATATATATGAATTTTGGTCCCTTGCAAGGAAGCATGGACTACAATACCTTTAATTGCACCTATCCCTTTTGTCTTCTCTCTTCTGTCAGGTGATGAACTATTACGTTGCACTGTTATGTGTGCATATTCCTCAAGCAGATCATTACACCACTACCATCTATTCCTGCTCCCTAATTTGCTGTTTTCAGATATTTTGAACCAATTTTAGAGGATTTATGTAAAAGAAGAGAATGTAGACATTAAGTGAGGGCACGACGCCTACAGGTTTTTGTTGTCTTTATTCCCTACTTCTAGATGCCTTGTGTGCTAGAGGTGAGATTGATAGATGTTGAATTATGAAGATGTGCAAACTTACTGCCATTTAGGTCATGTGGCATTTTTATTCCTCAAATTTCCCTTTTCTCAAGTGAATGGCTGCCTTTTCTATCTATTCATATGGTCAACTCTAGGTTGGTAGAGCTAAACACACAATGGCATCATGAAAATGTGCAAGAAGAGAGGATACCAACTAAGGTCCTCTGGAAAAACTCTGTCCTTCAAATGTGCTCATCTACTAAATTCCCAAAGACTCTTAGGACAAAATTCAATTTGAAGGCATGTTCTTGTTAAAGCAACAAATGATTAAATATTTTAAAAATAAAAAAAAGCAGTGTATTTGAGTCGTTTTAAAGATAATGCAAAGGTCTATGATATATCTTGAATAATTCACCTGACCTAGATTTAAATAGCACAAATAATTCATGCAGAAATAAACATTTAGTACTTAACAAATGTTCCCATAGCTTCAAGTATTACATTTAGAGTTTATGTTGTTTTCAGAACCTCAGTTCTACTCTGTAATTTGGGGGAAAATAAATAGCCAACTCAGAGTAAGAAAAGCAGAGTTCTTTCACTGATTTCTGATATAAATTATCAAATCATACCCCTGACTGTTGTGCTTTCTGGGTCTCAGTTTCCTCACCTGTAAAATAATCCCCAAAGTATCTAATAGTCTAAATTTTACAACACATTGCTGTTGGATTAAAGAACAGAGGAGGAATTCTGCTTCCACCAGTAGAGGGTAGTGTTACCTAGACAAGATCTGAACATGAGTCCAGGACAGATGGAGCAAAGAAAGCTGAATTTAGAATGGAGAACTGGTAGCTACCTACTTCTCCCAGTCTTGAGTCACCAGACCACAAATGCTTCTCCACAAAATAGCAATCTTAGGCAAGTGTAGAAATGCACTCCTCCTCAATAATTTGCCACTATTCCCAAAATGGTCGCATTACTCATTTCTATTGGAATATGAACAGAAATTTAAACTCCTGCAATCTGTGTTGTTTTCTGAAATTTAAAGTTTGTTCTATGAATACATTCATTTATATAAAATACAGCAGCTTGTCTATACATATTTGAACATTTCAAAATTACAGTTGAAAGTAGCAGATTTTTCCTCCTGCAAAAATATTTAAGAAGTATTTATAAAATTTGATTATGTTTAATATCATGCTGAGAGAGAAAACTTAATTGTATTTTTTAATCTACATGTAACTAAAGTCATTGGCTTGTAATAGGTAATTTTAAATTTCTAAGTATATAATATATAACCACAATAATGGATGAAAATATGAATTTCAATCAAACTGCAAAGTTTACAGAACACTTCTCATTAAGGTGATTCCCACATGGGTCACAAAAGTTATCTAACAGATGGATTCCTGGCCAGGCACAGTAGCTCACACCTGTAATCACAGCACTTTGGGAAGCCAAGATGGGCAGTTCATGAGGTCAGGAATTCGAGACCATCCTGGCCAACATAGTGAAACCCTGTCTCTCCTAAAAATAGAAAAATTAGCCAGGCATGGTAGCACGCATCTGTAGTCCTAGCTACTCAGGAGGCTGAGGCAGGAGAATCGCTTGAACCCAGGAAGCAGAGGTTGTGGTGAGCCAAGATCATGCCACTGCACTCCAGCCTGGGCAACAGAGCAAGACTCCATCATGAAAACAAAAAAAAGAAAAGAAAAGAAAAGGATTCCCAAATAGCAAATTCTGTCTGGTAGGTTAAGACCGATGCATGTGAAATAGTAGCAGAATCAGATAGTTTAAGATGCTGTCTGTTCAATACTAAGTCAGTGGGAGACAAGAAAGTATTCATCTAGAAACTGACAAAATAGATGAAGACAAAATGAAATGTAGTTAATAGAGAATCCTTCAAAGAGGGAATACCATTTAACAACTACAAATGAAAAATTAGGCAACACATGTAAAAATACATTAAAAGCACAAAGGTACTATGCCCATTTAAAGTATTATTATTATTATTACAGCCTTGGGGTTCATGGTCATCATGAGGCTCTGTGCTTGGTGACCCTTGGAAGGGACTTTGGTAGAATCTTTCAATTTCTGCTTTTTCTTTGACCTTTATCAGTGATAGAAGTCCTATGTAGCATTTTTTCTGTTAATGTAAATGTGGAAGCCTACAAGTTAACACGGAATATGACATTACAGAAAAATTAATATAGAAATGATGTCATTCCACCTGGATCCAGGAAAGCACCTTGCACTGTGCTAGTCACAGCCTAGACAGCAGCAATCTGTCTTTCCATGCAATACACCTCTGATGTTATTTCTGGTTGTAAGACTGCTCCTTTTTAGGTGGAGTTAAAATGTTCTCAGATTAGAAGAAAACCTGGCTACTTGAGAGAAAATAAAATCATGCTTCCTCCCACCCCCCATCCCTTCTCTTTTGCCTGTGGCAACTATAAGTGCAGTAAAATGGGAGAGTGGGAAAGAATTGCTATGGCAACAAAGTGTGCTCTAATAATGAAAATGGCATCTAACGAGCAGAAGCAGCTAGAACTTTAAGGGAAAGAGAAAGGAAGTGCACCTTGAAGAAGCAGGAAGAACAAATGTAAAAAGTTTAAAGTGTTCCATTCCCCAGTCTGCATATATTGGCCTATTTAGAAAAGTTAGATTTGTATCTTAACTAACTTCCTCTAAGGAATATTCTAACAAGACAAGGTTTATAACTTAGTTGGGGGAAATGGGAGGTTGTTGGGGGCAGTGGCAGGAATTACCCAGTAATTCCTAAATGGAAGGAGAGATCACTTCCTTTGATCTAGACATATGGGACAATGTGCAGTATTTAGGAGATGCACAGACGTATGTGTGTCTCAACTGCCTGGTTCAAGGCCCAGTTTTCCAGCTTCCTAATTTCCTTGATAACATAATTCTCCTCTCCACAAGAATTATTTAGCAAAACAGCTGCCAAGTTGTAGAGGGGCCTGGAAACAATGCATCCTCATCGTGACTGGAATGAACATGCAAGTTGAGAACCTTAAGGAAAAAAGGAGGAGCTGGTAAGAATCATGCATTGGATTGAAGTAAACTGAATATATTCCACCTATTTGTTCAAAGAAATGTGTAATTGGAGTATCACTCAGAATTGGCTAGGTTATGCTGCAAAATAAGCCAACTGCAACATTTTCGTGGCTTAAGCAAACAAAGTTAATTTCTCATTCAAACTGTCAATCACATGTAGGTAGAATGCTCAGCTTCCTATCATCCTCATGTCAGGAATTAGGCTGAATTTTGCCAGTACTGGGTCATAGTGAAGAAGAATATCTGAGGGTCTTGTGGGAATAATTATTAATAAATGCTCTTGTCTGAAAGTGACAAATGTCACTCATGTCAATTCTACCTGTAATACATTGGCCAGAATGACCCTGTCCATTTTCAAGAAAAAGACAATGAATAATAATCTTCTCATGTGTTCAGAAAAAGAAAAAAAGAGACAAACATGATAGATCTACTATAGTATGAGAGTACCTGGAATTTTTATGTAATAAGGTACGCATAACAAAGCTTTTACTTAAGATTCACATTTATGTTCTCTGGCAAAGTAGTAGGCCACTGCATTATATGCAAACCAGTTTTATTCCCTCCAATAATGTGATGGATAGAGACAGGAGAGAGGATTGAGCATCCTAGATAGCACTGGTGGAGAAGCAGTGTGGTCATTTTAACTAACATTCAAAAACTGAGGCATTGCAGACTCCGCCTACCGGCAAGAGTTAAGCAGCAAATTTTTCAAGGGGTGTAGGTTGAGGCCTTGTCATCCATCAAAAGGTGGGAAGGTGGATCTAAAGATCAGGTTTCTCAGAATCTGAAAGCTGCCAGAACGTCCTGACAGCTATTCGTAGACACTTCCTCATTCAGATCTTTGTTAAAGCTGTCACCCGACTTAAAACAAAAGTAAACTAAAACCTGTCTTCCTACTTTCCCCTTACTTTAACTCTTTAAGCTCAGTTCATGCTCCATTGCTACTCATTCCATTCTTTGAATTACCATTGCTCTTATAATCACAATGCATTTCTTTAAAGAAAAAAGTGGTTCTCTACAAGTCTATAGATTCTACTTTTTCTGCCCTCTCAATGTAAGCCCTGTGACAATAGTAACTATGTCTCTTCTCTTTTGCAGTCTCTCCTAGCCCTTAGCACAGGGCTGTTAAACAAGTTTACAGACAATGCACATTGACTGATACACCAGTAATTGGAAAAGGAAGAATAATTCATATTGAGAACAATCATCTGAGCTAATGCAAATATAATCTGGGTAACTCCGTTGTCACTAAAGCTTTATTTTAAAAGACAGCTCTCTGATCTTGAGTCTATTGACACTTTAGTCCTTTCAAGCCCCTTGCAATGAGGTGGGAAAGGTAGTAAGAGAAAAAGAGTAGTTAGTGATGAGAACAATATGGCCTAGGGAAGTAAGAATTGAATTGGAAACCTGGAGACTGGATTATATTCTTAGCTCTGCTACTCACAAGCTGTATAAAGATGGGCCTACACATCTTCATCTATGAAAAGGGGTTGCTTGCAATTGTCTTTGCTACTTTATAGAAGGCTGTAAGAATTTAATAAAATCATTTAAGTAAAAGAAATGTGAAACTTCAAAAATACTTTACAAATGTAATTTTAAAGTGGGTTCACTAAGAAGGATCTAACCTGTATCTAATGTATTTTGTGTTAAGGGAGGAATTTCAGCAAGGGTAGGGGGTATGTCATAAATCTCTGATAACACATGTTCTGAACTCTTTGAAAGCATTGTATCTAATCAGCACAAAGTCCTGTTGCTAATTGCAGGGGGTTTCTCCCTGGGCATTCAGTTCAGTTTGCAAAGCGTTATATTTATAACTTTCTGAAGCCTCAGTCCCTCTCAGAATCCCAGGAAATAAGAGTGTGATCTGATTGTGACTGTAGATTGCAGGTTGATATTGTCAGGCTGGTGGTGATTTCTAACAAAAGCAAAACAGCAGGTATCACCGAGAGAAGGGCACTAAAGCTTTCCACAGCTCTAATAAGGCCTGCCTCCCCTCCTTCCTTCCCTTTCTCCCTCCCTTCTATTGGAAGAGAAAAAGATCTTGGCTGCAGTCAGAATAAGCCTGCTAACCTGCAAAAGTGGGCAGAGGCATGAGTGGAAAGACAAGCTTACAGGGGCTTTTGCAATAGTGAGAGAATTACCAATGGCAGGAGAAACTCAGAGTTTGAAGCATGTGGATGAGAAATAATGATAATCTTTCATGAATTGCAGGGATTCTGCACCAGGGAATCTGAATATAAGAGCTCAACAGCCCATCCTATATGGAGCTATTAATGGTGGAGAACATGGCAGACATAACACAGGTGTGCAGGCAGGGGACCTGGGTTTGAGTTTTAGTGCCAAGTTTATTATTACTGTCCTTAGTTTCTCTGAGCATTAGTTTTCTCACCTAAAAATAGCAAAATAGGAGCAATAACAAAAGCCACTTCAAATCTTTGGTGCAATGAATGAGAATATTTATGAAAAGACCTTTCCTTTAATAAGACTAATCAGTAGTTAATAATTATGAAAATACATTATATCAATATTCTGCACTTCCTCCAGTGATCCAGGCAATGGGGATTATGAATGACTGTAATATAGATGTAGAGAAACAGACCTGGGAGCAAAAGAACTTACATCTAGCATCTTGGATGTAATACAACCTGAGAGCTCAACAATGGGGAAGGCAGATTTAGAGTCCTGTGATTTTCTTAAGGAAATTCTGAGATTATAGTTGTGAGGATATGCAGCACATGATTATTGTGGTCTTGCAAAGATATTAACATCCTAATCCCCAGAACCTGTGAACATATGACCTTACATGGCAAAGGGAAAGTAAGGATGCAGATGGACTTAAGGTTGATCAGCAGCTAATGTTAAAATAGGAAGATTATCCTTCCTAGATTATCAGGTGGGCCCAATGCTATCACAGGGGTGTTTGAAAGTGTTTAAGAGGCCAAGTGTGATGTCTCATGCCTATAATCTCAGCACTTTGGGAGGCTAAGGCGGGCAGATCACCTGAGGTTAGCAGTTCGAGACCAGTCTAGCCAACATGGTGAAACCCTGTCTACTAAAAATACAAAAATTAAGTATGGCGGTGTGCACCTGTCATCCCAGCCACTCGGGAGGCTGAGACAGGAGAATCACTTGAACCTGGGAGGCAGAGGTTGCAGTGAGCCAAGATCACACCATTGCACTCCAGCCTGGGTTACAAGAGTGAAATTATGTCTCAAAATAAATTAAATTAAATTAAAGTGCATAAAAAGAGTCAGAGAAAGAAATAAAATGACACAGAGTCAGAGTGGTACAACGTGAAAAATCACTCAGATATTACTGGCTTTGAAGATCCAGAAAAGGAATCATGAGCCAAGGTATGAAGAAGACTCTGGGAGCTGGAAAAGGTGAGGATATGGATTTTCACATTTTCTCCCAGAGTCTCTAGACTAGAAGGAATGTTCAGTCTATAGACTGATTTTAGCTCAGTGAGAACCATATTGGACCTCTAATCTACAGAACTATATGATAATAAATTTGTATTGTGTTAAACCACTAAGTGTGTGCTAAGGATACAGCAGCAACAGAAAACTTATACCATATTCAAAGTAAGTTATTTAATACTAACTAAGGTCTAAGGGTTAATTTTAAGAGGTTTGTACATCAGAAGTGTGAGTGGGCAAGCAAAGCAAAGATTGTAGTAAAAATTAGTACACAAAATTATTTCTTAACATTTGCTCCACAACTTAAAGAAACAAAATCAGAGATAACCACCTAAATTCAACCTCTTCACTTCACTGAGGACATTCAATAAATGATAAACCCCACAGATTCAATCATCTTTTTGTGAAATAAAGTATGTGGCTTATACATGTAGAGGAGTTATTGTTTGTTGTCAGAGTGGGTAGGAGGTTTGTTTTGGGCAAAAGAACAGAGTTGTTTTTTTGTCTGTTTGCTTTCTTTTTAAAAAATCAACCATGAACTACCTCACCTCATTTTCCATCCTCCAGTCTAGTGGGTATATCTAATTCAGTCTAAGCTTGAGGAAAAGATCATGTTTAAGGTAAATCTCCTAGACAGTTGTTTTATAAAGAAAGTTTTGTATTTTCATGGTGTAGGTAGCAATACTCTTTACAAATGAGATTTTTGGAAATGACTTTTCTTCGAATGTGGAATGAAGGTAACTGGACCAGACTTTGAATGCAGAAGGCAAGTTTCACCTCAGGTGTTAAGCATTTGAATCAGGACTTGCCTGTGGACTAGCTGTGTAATATCAAATGCTTTTGGAGAACTCTCTTGAGTATCTGCATTTGCAGACCAATTCTACAAAAGGGGTGTCTTGTTTTTCACTCGTTTTACCACAACTTTTCCTGAAGAAAATGCCACTGCTTTATAGGAGCAGATTTTAAAGGGTAAAAACTTGTCTCCATTACATTGTCACTGAGCTGCACAAGCCTCCAGATGTTTATCTGTGTGCTCTTTCAAGACGGGAAGACATGGGTAAAAAATAACATTGGCTATAAATAATGTACCCACATTTAAATATTTTTCTATTTCTGGAATTATTGCTGAGATCTAATATTAATAGAGAAACATTCATTACCAAGAAACACAGGAGCATGTGTGTGCCTATGGAGGTTGTGGGTGTGTTTGTAGGGTCAGTGGTACAACACCTATGAGAGCATTTTGTGCACAAATTCTATTTGAACAGTCACAGAAGAACTTCCTAAATCTTTCCCAAATGCAACTTAGCTATTAAACACAAAGCAAAAACAGGAGCATCACTCCTGCTCACACCAGCTATATGCCTAATTTGGAGTTTTGCAGTCTTTTCAGGTTCCCAGTGGACACTATTCATCTCAAATTATGTAGCTTAAATGCACTAGATACTCACTTTGCCCGTTGGTGGAGGAGTTTTTAGATTTACAAGATTTTCCCACAGCTACTTGAAAATAACTGTTTCATCACACAATGACTGAGCTTTTAGTGTTTACCTAGTGAGGGACTAACGCCCTAATAAGCTATGCCTGTAGTAATTTCTAAAGCAAGAATACTAAGAATATTTGGTACTGAATGGAGCCCTTACCAGTCATTAGCTGCTATTAGGCCACAACTAGATCAGTTTTCTACATGAAATAAAATTACTTTGGTATAACTGATGCATGGGGAAATTTGTGCACAATCTCTTGCTTTTTATAATTCAAAATGAAAGCTGATGTTGTGCATGCAAGGTAACTTTGGTTTTGCCCTATTTCTCCCTCTCTACATATACATATATACACAATTATAGTATGCATATATATAGTATGTGTGTGTTTATGGTATATATATGCATACTATATGTAATATATATGTATATTAGTATATATATAGTATATATATGCATACTATATGTAATATATGTATGCATATATATAGTATATATATATGCATACTATATGTAATATATGTATGTGTATATATATATATACACACACACACACACAAACACACTTGAATTAAGTGTTGCAGTTTATAAATTATTTCAGGTTTATTTAATTTATAGTCACTCCATTTGCACACACAAATTTATCATTCCTTAGATGATTATAATTGTGTGTGTGCGTGTGTGTGGTGGTGTGTATGTAATGTAAAAATGAAAGATAAAAATTGCAATGATTATACAAAGGTAATATCCATTTATCAAATGCTTGATATTTCAGAAACCTCAGGCAGGGTGCACATTTTTATCCACTCTTTAGTTTAAATCTAGAAATTATTTGGCTGGTACATACGCTAGCTTTTACTAAATGTTAAGTTACAAAGATTCAAGAAGTATTTATGAACAGCTTAATACATCCATTTCTGCTTCTGCCAAGAAAAAAAGGGGAATATTTTGTGCTGTCGAGAAAAGAATAGTAGAGGTGTTGAAATAACATTTTTCTACTATTTCTTTCTATATAAAATGTTCGGGCTCTGAAAACTCGTCCACCTATTAGTTATGGGATATTCACAGGACAACTACATATCTGGGTCAGCTCACAACAGTTCCAGTTTAAGCCAGTGCCCTCTGTGAATTGGAACACCATGCCACTTTCAGAAGTGTCATGCTTTGAATGATAAATTACATTAACTGTCCTAGATGTTAAAGAAATTGTTTGGACATTTAATAAAATTGTTGTCCTTAATTACTACGTAACGTGGTTATCAAGTTTTCCTCTGCAACTACTGAAGGCACATACAAAACATTACAGGAGTATGTGACATGACTCTGTCCCATGAGAAATTTGCAACCTTTGTGTTTTTAATCCAATATAACAAATTTGTCAGTACCCTGATAAAGAAAGAAAAGCACTCATGTTTCTCAGCAAATTATAACAGTCATATGACACAAGTTTTTATCTTTATGACTTGAATAATTTATCTGACCTTGCTAAGCCTATTTCTGTGTCCATAAAATGAAGACAAATGTAGGATTCTTCTTAAAAGAATTGTGGTAAAGATTCAATGAAATAACTCTGCAAAATACTTAGCAGAATATGTGTCATATGGTCAAGCTCAAAAGATATTAAGATATTGACCATAAAACACAGACAAACGAATAGATGGATGGATGAATTAACGATTAACATATACCACAAAATTAATATTTTTGTCGAAATGAATAAGAGGAAAGGGCAAGCAATTTTTATGCATCTCTCCCATTCTCTTTCTTTACTTTCTGTGCCACCTTGGGCAAGTTATTTCATCTCTTTGTGCCTCAGTTTCCTCAGCTCTACAATGGGAAAAACAGTGCAATTGCTGTGAGGATTTAATACATGTAAAGCACTGGTCCATAGTGACTGCTCATGAAACGTTAGTTACTGCTATTGCATTTAGCAGCTATTATTACATGAAAAATATAATAATGAGAGGAGATGTGGACAGCGCTCTGAGAAAAATGAGAGATCACATTAAATTTCTCCATTATTAAAGACTTGAAAAAGGAATGGTTTGCAACTAGGTGAAATCCAGAACCCATCTGGGACTCAGTCCTGTCCTCTTTCTCCCAGTGAACATGATTATTCACCCGCATGATTATTTGCTGCAGCTGAGACAACAAAAGTGAACAAACAAAAAAACCTAGATGACGTGGCTAAGTCAGATTCAGCTCCTGAACCACAGGCAGCTTAAGAGGGTCCTTCAAGGCCAAATCTGAATGCTTATAATTCAGAGCGTTTCTTGAAAAATATTCATAAAAAATCATGTAAGCAGTGCTTCAGTAACAGAGTGTTCTTTTTCATAAGCAGCTGCTCTTCCTCCTCTTCCTCACCTGCCTTAAAAGGAAAATTGTTGCTATTATTGTAGTTCAAAAGATGATGAAAGCAAGGGAGGTCCATCGGATGGACTAAGGTCATATATTAAGTCAAGAGCAGAGACAAACTCAGAATGAAAAGTAAAAGTAAACAATTATTTTCTCCTAGCAATAGTGGTACTTCGACTCTAAGACTATTACCTTTCATTGCTTTAACTTTACATTTTGGCAGATTCTACTGCTTTTGAAAGCAGCAAGCTTTATACTATTCCACCTACTTGAATGAATGAGTTTTTAAAAATCACGAATTGCCAGAAGCTTGTGGTTAAACTTCAACGCTCAGTGCATTTATTTAAGAAACATTCCCTCAGTCTAGTCACTCTACTATGTTTTAAAATAATAAAGGGGGGGTTGAATCTGGACCCTATACACATTAGCTGAGCAGCTAGCCTTGCTCTGCTAGGGGCTTCTGGCACTGAATCCCCACTTTTTCAAATAGCCAGGGGTATGTGGGACTGGCTTCTAGTTCTTGTCACGTGTCCCTGTTATTTGGGAAAGCACTTTATTCAACCGAATCATTATTTTTCATGAATACTAAAAGGGACAGTAGATCATGGAGTCATAGCCAAACATCTCAAGTCAATGTGGAAATTGGGGAGGCAAATGTTCTCAGTAATTAACTTCCAGCTATCTCATAAAAGAGTCAAAACTAAAGAGAAGAGACCAAACGTAGAAGAGCTTTTTAAGATTTCTTTAGCTTGACTTTACGGGTTTTTGTTCTGTTTTGCCTCCGAGCTAGTTCACCATATTAATTAATACTGAAATGTAGGATACCTCCTCTTTATCTGACCGCAACATCGTGGAGTCAAAAGCTGGGGTGCCACTGCCTTTCCACAGTCAATCTTCAGAGAAAAGCAATTTAAAGGGCAGTGATGCAAAGCAGGCTGAGCCCCTAGAGTCTTTTAAAAGGGTATGTGAAGATTCACCTTGAGGTTAAGGCGTGACCTTGGAGGTTTGAACAGACAACTCACATGTGGAACTCTTACATTGAAGATAAACAGCCTTAGCTGTCCAGAAATTATAAAGGACACTCAAAAGCCTTTCTCAGTACCAGCATAGCCCTATAGCCTATGGAACACAGTCCTAGTCTACTTCTTTACCCATATTTCCTTTCATAGTCACTATGCTTTATGTAACCTAAATTATTTGCAGTTCTATGTACAAACCCAAGGCATTCCTACCACACGGATATCACTTAAGCACTTTCTTACATTCAAACTCATTGCACCTTCATCTCCACATGTGTTCCTTATCTCAATAAATTGAAAATCCATTTACTGACACCACTAATTGTTCAAACTAAAAACTGGTAATCATCCATGAAAGCTTTTTCCCACCTACCCATCAGAGCCATCAATAAATCCAGACTTCAACCACTTCTGACCCCTTCTCGTACTATAAAGCAGGTGCAGGCCACCTCCTTTCTTCCCTAGATTATTCCAGTAACTTTCTAATCAGGCTTGTTTTTCCCTTTCACTGCAAAGCAGTGATTCTGCTAACATATAAACCGATTTAAAATATTATGTCACTCATCTGGTTAAAATTTTCCTCACTTCTCATATCAATCAGACTACGGCCAGTGTCCCAAGAGTGACCTGTAAGACCCTGTATGATCCAAGTTTGTCTTATGTCTTTAGCCTCACCTCCTATTTATCTTCTTGCTTATTCTCTTCCAGTCAGAATAGCCTTTTTGCCTTTTCTTTTACAACCCAGTCACATTCACTCCTTAGATCCTTAATACTTCCTGAGCAGACAATTTTCTTCTCTTAGTTATGCAAATGGCTTTTCTCTTTACTTTTCTCAGATATCTGCTTAAATGTCATATTCTCTGTGAGAGCTATCTTTGGTAGTATCTGCCATCTAACATATTGTATATTTTATTTATACTGTGTTTCTGTCTCCTTTCATTAGACGGGAAGTTCATTTCAGTAGAGAGGTTTATTTATTTTGTTTAGTTTTGTGTCCTTCAGCACCTAGAAGACAGCCAGGAATATAGTAGATTCTCATGACACATCTCTAGAAAGAATGAGTAAATGAATTAGTAAAGTCACCTCTTTACATCACTAAAAAGCTTTATAAGCAGCTAAAAAAATAATTCATTCTCTCTTCCTTGAAGGACCATAGTTCCTGGAGGGTCTGGAAGCACATAATTCCCAAGTTCCAGATAGCAAGGATGATAAAATATTTTCAAAGATATGTCACTACTACTATCAGGTTCTGGTTACAATTCTACAAACTCCTTGTGGGCTTAATCTGAAGCCCCTTTGGAAAAAATGTCAATTGCCACTTGGTTTCTATTCTCCCCAAAACCATGACATCCTCCCATGATTAATTCTCACTTCATTTTCCATACCATCAACTTCAGAGCCAGCACTGTCTTCAAACAAATTACTAAAGGCAACATGATAACCTGGCAGAATTGTCTTAACTTCAGTTGTCTTTCTCCTTTTGAAGTTAAATCCCCTCTGCTCTTATCAGATTATTTTAGTAGATTGCATGTGATGTTTTATTGGTTTTGTTGTTCTATTTCAGTAGGAACATTTTGTCTGATTCTAATGAGAGGTGATACAGATTTGCTAACGACATGAATAATTATAAGTGTAAACATTAGCTGGGTATGTGACTGCTGGTGGAATGCCTCCTTCTACCAAAAGTGGAAAACAAACTCCGCGGAAGGCAACAAAGAGAAAAAATGACAACTATAATCAAAGCCTTTCTTCTCTTCTGGCAACTTACAGGCAGATAGCAGCTAATGCTGAGTACATGAGCAAATGCTAAGGAGGTGGAGGATATAAACTAAGTTTTCAGTTTATGAAGTTCGTAAATTACAGATAAATGGTGGATGTGGGTTGTGTTGTAGTCTAAATTGCTGATTGAGATAAATGACTCAATTAAATTTTAATTGTCTAATATGTACTGTGGTCTTAATTGTTACAAGACACTGGGGTGGGAATTTCCAAGAAAACATGAATAACATTGAGTAAGCATCATTTCTATTTCAAAGAGCTTTTAACTTAATCCAGTAGAATATAAATGACTACATTACAAAGACGTAGTTGCAGAATGGCAAAAAGATATAGGCAACAAATTGCCATGAAGTTCAACTGATGAAGAACTTGTAATTAATTCACCTGTGTTTGCTGAGGAAACTGGGGAAGAGGAGAGGAAATGAATGTGGGTGTATGTAAATGCCGTAAAAAGACTTTGTACCCCTATGCAGAGAGAATCTAGGATGAGTTTTGAAATATAAGTAAGATTTTAATAGTCAAAGATGTTCAGGAAGAGCATGCCAGGAAGAATATGGCAAGAAGTGAATACAAAGTTGGAAAAATTCAGAATACTGTAAGTAATCTAGTGGGGTGAAGCATGGGAAAGTGACAATAAGAAGCGCTGAAAGACAGGTGGAGTCAATATTTTAGATAATCCTTGAATACCAGCCTATAACTTTATACTTAACTTATGAGAAATGGGGAACTCAGAAAATTTTGGAGCATGAGTAGGGACATGATAAAGGCTCCTAAACTCCTAAAATGGTAAGATTCTTTTAGGAATTATCAGAAAAGTTGTGAAAGTGCTGTGCTCTTTCTTCCTTCGTTAGTCTCTCTCTGTCTCTCTTGGCCATTAGCTTCCAGAGTCTCTTTAGAGATAATCAAACCCTTTGTAAGTAATTTAGAGATAGAAGTTAAGAGTTTGATCAATGTAAGTCCTAAAACTGAGTACATCCTCACAGTAATTGTACTATTAATTTTTCCATTGTAGAGCTGAGGAAACTGAGGCACAAAGAGATTTGCAGTATCCTGCCCAAGGTCACATAACTAGTATATGGCAGAGAGAAGGAGAGAGGGACAAGGGAGAAGGGATAACCAAACATACATTGTTGAACTGTTATAGAAGCATACCAGTAGACATTTGCTTAATGCATTATGGCCTTGGGTAAATTAATTTAAAGCACTAGAATTTAAATGAGGATTAATGAGTTGAATTAATGGTTAGAATTTCTAAATATATTGCTGATTATTTCGGAAGTTTTAGTTAAATATTTCTCAACTGCCTTGTTATACTGAATGAACAGTTCTAGTCAAAGAAGTTTACAAAGGGATATTTCATGTATTCTGTGCTTTCAAAGCTCTGGTTCTCACTGAAAAATAAATGGAAATATGTGAAGCATGAACAAAGGGAAAGGGGCTTCTTAATTTAATTGTAGACATGTACTTTTCTCTAATATTTAGTGAATAGGAAGTAGATTTGGTTTTGGAAAGTAAGTATGAAAGTAATTCTGCAAACATTTTTAAAGGAAACATTCTCATTAATGCAGCTAAGGTGTTCCTGTTTGCTCCATTTAACAGCTATTCAATTTTATTCTCACCCAGTGTGTGTGAAGAAGTCAGTTACAAAGAATGCTGTAAGTATCCTTATTTAGGGAAAAGCCAGCACAATATCATTCCCCCTGCTCCATCAACTCGCTTACCTGCAAAAAGATAACTGCAGCTACTAAGGTGTTCAAAAAATTTAAAATTGGATATCATCCAGAGAAATGCAATCATAATCCCCTTTTCTCCCCTTTAGTCTTCAAAAATGAGAAGTTGTGATTGCCCAAATATATCTTCCTGACCAGCTACTTAGCCTAAGAATAAATGTTTATTGATCCTTTGGCTACTCTCCTCTACTTGGGGCAAATACTTGGGACAAGAACTATGTACTCAACAATGCTGCTTTCGGTCTTCTTTTAGGGCTAGACAATCATAATGATAAACTTATTATGATTTGCTTAAATTTATTCATGTGGGTACATTTCATTTCTGTAATTAAGGTATAAAGTCCTCACAAGGAGAGACCAGAAGAGAGGGGGTGTGTATGTGTGTGTGTGTATTACTGCCAAACTTTTCTTTAATAAAAAATTAGACAAACCTGTACAGAAAAATCTTTAATAAAAAATTAGAGAAACCTGTGTAAAGTCCTCACAAGGAGAGACCAGAAGAGAGGGTGTGTGTGTATGTGTGTGTGTCACTGCCAAACATTTTTCTTTAATAAAAAATTAGAGAAACCCGTACAGAAAAATCTTTTGGATTCAAGAGTCAGGAGAGACTTCTTTCTGAGAAACTCAAAACCATTAGGAACCTGTAATGTTTTAGATACCAGATATATTGCTTATGCTTTTCTCAACCAAATAAAGCAGACATTATATAATTCTATTTATTTATTTTTCTTGAAGCTTAAGCTTCATTAGAAGTTAGTGTTTGGTCAAGAATTTGTAAAATGTAAATTCCACCTTATCCAACAATCCTTTCGGTAGAAGTATTTCAATTAGAAAGACTAGCTTGGCTCAGGCTTTTATATAGATTGCCTTTGGTCAGGCTTCAGAAGCAGCCTCTGACACAAGAATTTATATGTAAGTGACTTCTTAAAGAAAATGCCCCAGGAGAGGCCTGGCAGGGGGCAGGGTTCTAGGGGAGGGTTAGCATTAGGAGAAACACCTAACGTAGATGACAGGTTGATGGGTGCAGCAAACCACCATGGTACGTGTATACCTATGTAACAAACTTGCACGTTCTGCACATGTATACCAGAACTTAAAGTATAATTTTTTTAAAAATGTAAAAAAAAAAAAAAGAAAAAAGAAAAGAAAATGCCCCAGGAGAAACTAGAAATATAAGAGAAGTAAAACAGAAGAGAAAGTCTAAGCAAGACTGCAAAATCAGGCAATGTCCCACCATAGGTGGTAGTAGCCTGATGACACAGGCGCACTCTGTGGTATAAATTATGTCTCAAAGGCTGTCCTGATCTCAAAGTCTGTGAAAGGATCTGGGCTTTCACATACTGTGTCTGGTCAGTCAGTTGTTCACTAACGGTGCTTTCAGCTATTTGCGGCATGCATGCAAAGCAGCTTCTGGGGCCCCAGGGCAGATCTCAGAAAAGTCACAGTGCAAGTAGTGGAAGCAAAAGCACAATGAAGATGAAAAGGGGCACACAGAACCTACTGAAGGGATGCAAGGTTGATCTGAGCAGAGTACTCAGAGTGTCCTCTACATACACCAAAGCAGTCATTAGAGGTAGACATATTTATGTCTGAGTTCGTTTATGAGTATTACATGAGAATCCGAAAAAGCATGATTTGCTTTATTCAGAGTGGTATACTATACAGATACTGAAACGTTTTCGTTAATTTATTCAACAAGCATTCTTTTGAGCTTGTTATATTCCAAATACCATGACTATATCACACCATATAGAAAAAACAGTCTGCCCGCAAAAGGCTAGCACTCTAGAGGGGAAATAGACAACAAACAGGAAACAAAGGAGATAGACTATGTAGGAGACAATGGGTTATACGGAACAAAACCGAACCAGGCATGCTTAGGCAGGAGTTTCAAGGGTAAGAAGTGTACATGAAGAAAGGAAAGAGATATTTTAAATTTAAAGGGTAACTGAAAAGGCTCAACTGAGCAAAGATTTCAAAAAGATGAATGAGTCAACATTGACACACGAGTATCAGGTGAATTATATTTCTAGTCAAAGGAAACAGTACAGAGGATATATGTAGAGGAAACATACGTGCTGTGTTTGAAGAATAGTGAGAAGTTTGGTGAGCCTGCATTAGGCTGGATAAGACATAGAGATTATGTAAGTGACAAGGTCAGATAATCAACAGAGTGCCAGATCATCTAGAGCTGAGAAGGTCATGGTAAGAACTTTGGTTGAGGAAGATGAAAAAGCATTGGATCATTTGAGCACAACTGTGACATGGTCTGACTTCATTTTTAAAAGAATCACTCTGGCTATGTATTAAGAATAGATAGGAGCAGGGAGATTGGTGGAAACTATTAAAACAATTCAGATCCAGAGGAATAGTGAATTAAACAAAATGGTAGCCATGGAGATAGGTGAGAAGTACTGGATTGTGTTATAGATGTAGACCATAGAATTTCCTGGCATATTGGATAAAAGTCATGAAGGGAAAAAGAGAAGTGACAGAGAGGATTTACATTTTCTGCCTGAGAAACTGAAAGGCTATAGCAGCAATTAATTAATATTACTTCAGCTCACACTTGAAGAAACACTAGCCTTCCCATATCCACTGATCACATGACACAAGGTTTCCTGAGGAGATATCAAAGTTTGCTGAAATTGTTGAGGGGCAAATAACTCATGAAACATTCTTAAGTACCTAAATGAAGGCATCTATGAGCAGGCTGGTACCAATCACCTATTGTCTACTCTTTGGCTTAGCCCTTTATTCCTTCTGTTTAGAGATTACTTGAGAATCCAAAAAAGGATTAATTGTTTTATTCACAGAGTGGACGACTATACAGATATTTGCAAGGCATTTTCTTTAAGAAGTCACTTACATATAAATTCTTGTTTCAGAGACTGCTTCTGAAACCTGACCTAACACAGTCTATTTAAAAGCCTGAGCCAAGACTCGCCATCCTCTAAAAGAACTGCATGTTTCACCTCATCTTTGAATTCTAATCACATTAGTTTTATTAGTTCTGTTCACTTCCACTCATAGGAAATGGACATCTATGTTTTCTATATTTTGAGACCAAGTAAGAGACACTGTGTCTGTATATACATGGTGATAGAATGTATAAAAGCCCAAATAAGATACTCTCTTTTCCTAATGTAGCCATCTTAATGTTCAATAGCAAGGCCCTCTCTGAACATAATTACCCTAACTCTCACCTGGGTTAATTCTTGTTTTCTGTCTTCCTATGTTTTCACGAAACTAGATTTTCAAGCAACAAATAACTCTATCTAGAAAAGGTAATTGAAAGAGATGTCCTTACAAATGAATTCCTAAATCTGATTAAATCTATCATCAACCTAGTTGGTGTCTGTAGCCCAAATTCAAGGTGATAAAATTGATCATTGGTCTACCTTTACATTCATGACTAGTTTCAAATTAGCCCCCAAGTCTACCCAACAGTACAACTCTTCAAAATCATTATTTCACATCTCTTCATCTCTCTCCAAATTCCCAATACCTCCTTAGCTTGCTTCTTGAATCACTGGGGGAAAAAAATAAAATCAATCAAATGATTGTCAAATCTCTCAAGTTACTTGGATCTACACCCATTCTCTCTGACTTCCCTCCAGTTACGACAGTTTTCTTGTCCTGCTTTAAAGGACAACTCCTTTACTTTTGTCCTGGATTCCACCCCTCCCTGACTTCATAAGAAATGTTTTATTCAATTGTCACCTCCAATTTGTTGCATTATTAATTTATTTCTCTTTGATGGTTCATGCCCTTCAGTATACAGAAATGCCCCAGTAATTTTCTAATGAAAAGTCCTTAACTTTTCTTGCTCTCATTCTATGTCTCATGTCTGTGCTCTCCTTCACAACAAAATCTATTTTTTTTAACTTTTATTTTAAGTTCAGTAGTACACGTACAGGTTTGTTATACACATAAGTTGTGTATCACAGAGGTTTGTATACAGATTATTTCATCACCCAAGTAGTACGCATAATCACCCACAGGTAATTTTTTGATCCTCACCCTACTTCCACCCTCTACCTTCCAGTAGGCCCTGCTTTCTGTTGTTCCCTTCTTTATGTACTTGTGTACTCAATGTTTAGCTTTCATTTTTAAGTAAGAAAATGCATTATTTGCTTTTCTTTTTCTGCACTAGTTTACTTAAGAAAATGACAATCAACTGTATCCATGTTGCTATAAAGGACATGATCTCGTTCTTTTTTACGGCTAGGTAATATTCCATAGTATATATGTAGCACATTTTCTTTATTTAGTCTACTGTTGATGGGTATGTAGGTTAATTACATGTATTTATTATTGTGAAGAATGTTGCAGTTAACATACACATGCATGTGTCTTTATAGTAGAATAATTTATATTCTTTTGAATATATACCAATAATGGGATTGCTGGCTTCCATCATTAGTTCTGTTTTAAATTATTTGAAAAATCACCAAACTGCTTTCCACAATGGCTGAACTAATTTATATTTCCACCTGCAGTGTATAAGCATTCCCTTTTCTCTGCAGCCTTGCCAGCATCTCTTATTCTTTGACTTTTTAGTAATAGCCATTCTGACTGGTCTGAGAGGGTATCTCATTATAATTTTGATTTGCATTTGTAATGATTAGTGATGCTGAGAATTCTTTCATCAGCTTATTGGCCATATGCATATCTTCTTTTGAAAAGTGTCTGTTCATGTCTTTTGCCCACTTTCTAGTGGGGTTGTTTTTTGCTTGTAAATATGTTTAAGTTGCTTATAGATTCTGGATACAAGTTCTTTGTCAGATGCATGATTTGCAACAATTTCCCCCCATTCTGTAGGTTGTCCATATACTCTGTTGATGGTTTCTTTTGCTGTGCAGAAGCTCTTTATTTTCTTACACCATATTCAAAAATCAACCCAAGATGAATTAAATACTAAAATGTAAAATCTAAAACTATAAAAATCCTGGAAGAAAGGCTAAAAAAAACTGTTGAAGAAGTTTTTGCACTAGATGTTCTACTCCCTCGCATCCCTTTCTCTTGTTAATCCACCCAGTAAGGTTTATAAGCCAACCATTTCAACGATGCTGCTTTTGCCATAGACCATAGCAATCCACATCCTGTCACATCCATGTCCTTATTCAATCTTTCAGCACCATTCAAATAAAGGATAATACTATTTGTTCTTGAAACATTTGAGACATTTTCTTGTCTTCCATGATACCAACACCACACAGTTTTCCTCCTTATAACAACAGTGTCTTATATAGTTTCTCCTCTAGAGATCAATTTCAAATATTAGAATAACCCAGGGTGTGGTCTCAGTTCCATTCTCTTCCCTTAGTCATATTGCTCTTCTGTGGTGAGGTCTTGCGAGGCATTTTTAAGGACAAACATATAAGCAGAAAGAATATGAGCAATTTTTCATGTAGGTCTTATCTAGATCTAATTATTTCACTCATAACATTTCATAACATAAATTTCCTCACATAGCATTTCATTCTTTATTCTAGGATACTTGTGCAGCATGAAATATACATGATTGCACAGTGTAATTATAAAATAAAAGGTTTTGAAAAACTTAGTTCTATATACAGATACTAAGAACATTACATAAGAACAGAAGCAGACAAGATTTTTTTATTTTTAAAAGGACAAATTCTTATCTTTTGAGACTCATTGGACAGTGGATTTCTCCATATTGGATGAAAAATATACCTCCTAACACAGTAAAGATATATTAACATTATTTGATGAACAAGGGAAAATCTTTAAACTAAAAAATAGACAAAATTCTGATAAAAATAAGCAGTCTATGTATTATTTATCCTCTCTTCTGATTTCAAGCAAGATAATGACAAACCATTAAATTATTTATCATTAAGGGCTATGTTATCTTTTTCTTCTGTATTTAGCTCTGTACTGCTCTTAGAAAAGTATGTGTGTGTGTACATGTGTGTGTGTATGTGTGTGAGACAGAGAGAGTATTTGATTTGGCATTATTGCCAATCAGTTAAAGAACATGGACATTCATTATTGAAGCTGTGTCAAAAGTTCAGAAGCATTCTCTCTTGCTTTTCTTTTTTTTTTTTTTAAATCTCTGATGCCTCCTAGTTCTTCCTTTGCCTAATCCTCTTGCCTTCCTTTGTCAGTTTTACAGAGCATATTTATTCAAAGCAGACAAAAGAGTTGACCCTTCTCTCCTCCTCCCAGTTCCTACTTAAGCCAAATCAATGCAAGAACCACACGGATAAGCTGACAAGTATGGAAGGAATGACGCAAGCCCACCAGATGAAGCAGGCAGTGACCATTTTGGAGACCACAGAACTGTTCCCATTAAGCAAAGATCAGATAACCTCTACTGATTCCCTGGATGCTATCTTTCTTACTCAAAAGGATGAGAGTATTTTATCTTGGGGTGCCTCAGGCAGCACAACTGCTCTCATTCTTTCTAGGCTTTCTATGACTTTTGCAGCCATAATACTTATGTTTATATGTTCCAATTTTCCATTCAATCCTGCTAATAAAACAGGTCTTTACTGGTTTGACTTTATTGGTTCCTATTTTTTCTTTCTCTCATTAGAATGAAAGACCTTTAGAGACAGGTCTGATGTTTCAGAGGTCTGGATTCGGTAAGCATCTTCTTTATAGTGTCTTGGATTGATTGGAAGCTGCATATTAAGCTTATCTGTGACCTCAAAAAGTAAAATAGAAATGAGGCTCAGGAATGCCTTAAAATATCCATTTAGAACAATAGTCCTGGCAAGTATGGCTTTACACCTGTTCAGGAAGTGCTGAAAACTAGAGAGATCGTCCCACACTTGAAACCGCCTTTGCAAAATTATAACTGAGGAAATTATGACAGTGAAAGAAATCAGATCTAACCAACTCTATCTTGCTTCTAACTCTTAAGCTGTCCTTGCTCATTCCTGGGCATTGGCTGAACTAACTCTGGGAAGAAATATAGTTCATGGTTTGACTCTGAAACAAAATTGATAATAGCCCTTTCCTGAAAAGACCCCCTTCTTGCCTGGGGTCCAATTTGCCTTTGTAGGACTAACAAATTAGCTACAAAATTAGAAATTACAATTTCGGGGTAATGCAGCCTCTGGCTCCAAGAGTCTGAACTTCCTCAAATTGCTCTCGGGGATAACATCACTATCATAAAACCTAAGATCAGTGCTTGAGACATTTTGCAGCCCCTGCAGCTGACACCAGTAATTTGGCTCAACTAATTCTGCCATCCCACCTAGGAAGAGGTAACAGCAACAAAACCTTGTTTGGACCCCCTATGATTCCATCTCAAACCAGACCAATCACTACTCCTCACTTCCTAAGCCCCTACCTCCCAAATTATCTTTAAAAACTCTGATCCCTGAATGCTCAGGGAGACTCATTTGAGTAATAGTAAAACTCCGGTCTCCCACACAGCTGGCTCTGCATGAATTACTTTTTCGCCATTATAATTCCCCTGTCTTGTTAAATCGACTCTCTCTAGGCAGTGGGCAAGGTGAACCCACTGAGCAGTTGCACACTCAGCTGCCCACGGGAGCAATGAGTGGGCTGGAGTGGTAAGGGCATATGCATTTGTGCTATGAATGCTGATGACCAGGGCCTGGTAGAAGGCACAGGCCTACCTCCAGGGGACAGCAGCTACTCGGTAGCAGTCAACTGTCATCAATTAGAAATGCAGGCCCCAGTTGTCTTCTGTTCCATATTTTTAAAAATAAAAAGAAATATAAAATTTTCCATCCAAACTCCTGATAAAAAATAATTGGCTTACATTCAATTAACTATAAGCCAATCGAAGTGAGATCTTAGTTTTTTCTTACTAACATGATGAATAATTTCTCAATAATTGAGCAAAAATAATCTCATTAGAAGTCTAACATATGTAATTCCAATACACAGGGAATACAGTTATGACATAGAACTATATAAATTATCTAAAAATTATTTTAAGAAAAAAATGGAGCTCATTTTTGGCCTGGGAATGTTTATTAGAGGAGACAAGACATAAACTCCCTAGACTGAGAGGAAAAAAAAAGTCAGCTCTGTGCCTCCTTGTCCGAACTCTCTAGGAGCAAGGGTTAGGGCACTTTTTTTGTAAAAAGGTTTTACAGGCTATGTGGTGTCTGTTACAACTGTTTAAGTTACTGCAGCATAAAATCAGCAATGAATAATATATAAATGAATATGCATGGTTGTATCTCAATAAAACGTTTATTTACAAAAACAGGTCTTGCCCACTTTGGCTCACAGGCAGTAGTTTGCTGGCCTCCGATATTAAAGGAGAGCTGGAATGCCTCAGTTGGACGTTCAGCTAAGCAGTTTTCAAAAGGGAGTTTAGTCTTGTGTGTGTGAGTTGCTTAAAGCGAAGGGTGAACACAAACTGTAGCCAACAGACAGTTCAAGTGAAAACCTGGAGACATCAAGTCTAACTTTGGGTCTAAAACTTAGGTATATAACAGAGGAAAAGAGCAAAATGTCAGAAACCAAACAAATGTGGGAAAGAAGTAACTAATGAGAAACAGAGGAATGGATGAGGCAGGAAGAAGTACCTATGCTCATTTTGAATAACGGGGATGAAATGTGGTCTTCTAACAGACCCAAAGAGGCAGACACTGTCTTTATTCCCTACTATGAATATTATTAGGTTACAACAAGGAACAATTTCCATTTTTCCTCTAGCAAAAACAGCTGGCAAAGAAAGGATGCTAGACCGAGTAGCAAGCTTGCAGAGATAGACAAAATGAAACAGACAAAAAATTTACAAGTTTTCAGCTTTTCCTCTGCATTAGTCTCACTTAGAAATGTCTGTGATGCAGCTTATCATCATATAACATCTAGCAGGAAGTTCTAATCAGGCTTGCTAGGCTCTACAAGGTTGATTCCAACTTTACGTTTATATACCAGTTCTCTTTGCTGAAAACACCTCCTCTCAGATGGGGCAAGAGGGTTGTATTTCTGTGTATCATGTTGTCTGCTCAACTGATCTGATGGACCAACCAGGTAAAGGAGAATTAATTTTATTGCCAAATGTTTCAGAGAAGATTTTCATATTATTTCACCCAAGACACTTTTAGGCACTTAAGCAAAACGCTTTTAGCTAAATGCGAATGATATAGGAAATGGCTTTTTTTCATGAAATACTCAAAGAACTGAACCTTCTAGTTTCAAGGAGCATTTATTTCCATTTTACTTCTATATCATCAGTAGATATCTTATTTAAAATTTGAATCTTGCTTCACGGCACTGAACATGGGATTCAGTGGGTAAAATAAATTAAAATGTTAAGTCCAGGCAAGAGCTCTTGGGAGAAAAACTGAAGGTCAGACAAGATTGGGTAGCCTGAACCCCAAAATGAATGACAAAGGAATTAAGGGGACTTAAAAATATACTCTGACACATGACCATTTGGTATTGTTTGAACAAAACTGTTGAAGAGGGCAGGTGTGATATTTGTTAAATGGGCAAGTATACATGCTGCTCTTGTCATTTAGTGACTAGATGATCTGGCCTAGGTGAGTTATAATTGAATACGTGTTATTAAAATACACTAATGGACTTTTACTTGTTAGTTAACACATCTGCACAAATGCTGTTTATCAACCTTTGCCTTTCTTAGTGATCTTCTCTTGTCATTTAAATCCTTTACAAAAGGCATTATCTAGTCTGATCCCAGTTTAAGGGTGGGGGGAGGTGGGAAGATGATAAGACTAACTTGAAATAGAAATGTAACAATATTTCAAAGCCCTTAGGTCTCTGATTAGACCATTACTCTCTGCACATAATCTCTTACTAAACTAAATTGATTCTTTTTTGATATAAAAATAGTACAAAGCCTTTGAATTTTGAACCAGGGAAGTTCTGTGAGCTCTTTGAATTGCAAGGCAGAAAATAACAAATCTTATTTGATTAACAAAAGAAAGAGATAGGTATGAAAAACATGATGTTAGGACACAGTAAGAATTGATTGGAGCTGCATTTTTGGCTGTAAATTTGGTGAGTAGACTTTGCTTGTGAGACAGGCAACATTAATTACTCTGTTACCCTAGCAGATTCTGTATTAAAAAAAAAATATTAAACTGCAAAGAAGTAGGGAAGCATCTGTGGGTGCATTCCTTTGCACCAATAAAGTAATTTTATTGAACTCTATTCATGTGCCTACTTAGAATTTAAATTCAGGAGCTCTTATAGGCCTGTATTCATTAAATATTATGTACCATTTTATATGGGAATACTCATAAAAGGGGAATATGGAACACAATTAAAAGAAATAAATTCAGCATAGCTTTGGCACTCTATAAAATCTCCTTGTCACTATGTGTCTTTAACTGATGCCTTATAACGAGACACAACAAATATTCAGTGATTGGAGAATTTAAGAGCAGTTTGTTTTTAAAGTCTAAATTCACCATAGTTCAAAATCATGCTGATAGCCTATTTCTATTCAACCATAAGATCAAATTGACGAAGATATGTATTTTATAGGCTTTTGTCTTTTTTTGTTCCTAGTCACTTTGGAAAACCAATATTGGTTACTGAGTCTCAATTTTACTCCTAACATGATGGTATCCTCGACCTAATGACATTTCCATGACCCTATATCCTCCTCAACTGAAGCCAAGCTTTTTCCTATTCCACTTGTCTGTTCCCCTACGCCTGAACCACAGTCCCTTTATCAGGCCATCTGCAGTCAGATACCCTTATCACAAACTGCCTGTTACCAACTTTTCTAGATTCTGTATTTGATCAGGTCTTTATGTTCTCACCAGATCCCTTTCCTTCTCATCTTCATGCCCAATTTAAAAACCATTTTTGCCACTGTCAAATACTCACAAAATATAACTGGATCTATTTTTAGCTACCACGTCACTTTTAAATGGCATTCTTTCTCAATGTGCATATAAACATACTATACCAATTCCTTCCTTACACAATTGATCGTTCCTTCCTCACCACCATTGCTGCCTCTTGTTTCTTCTTTCACAGAACAAATAAAACTTTCCCTCAAGATTGTCTACTCAGTCCTCTGCTATTTTCTTTCTGCGTACTTCCCCTTAGAGATTTCAGCTACTCCGATGGTTACAGCTATCATAACAAGGCCACTCACACCCAAGTCAACATCTATTTACCATCATTTTCCCAGGCACCCAGACTCAACGTGGAGCATCATTTTACATTTGCCAACTACTTCAAATTATCAGTAAGACCTACTTACTTTCTCTAACGTTGTTTTTTTTTTATTCCTTGTAAGACTCTAGTATAGGTTTTTATTAACTCATTACTACATATTTTCCTAAACTATTTTCTCATCCCTAATCTTCTTATATACCACCACAAAGTTAATCTTGCCAAAATTATCTGACTAAAGCTTTAATAGCTGCCCATTAATTTGTAACAGTATTTAGCAAAAAATGGGACACATAATGCTGGTTACAATGGAAAAAAGTAATTGGTTTTAGTAGTTGCATGTCTCTAACAATGTTCATAAGAAGTTTAACTATCACGTCAAACACTTTTATGGCTAATGTTGCTCAAGATGACTACAGCATTTTTTAAATAAGCCAACTTAAAGAAAGACTAAGTACAATACAGTAGAAAAGCATGGCCAAAACAATGGAGGTAATACTGACCTGTTGAATACAATCTGTCTGACTCAGTCTCCTCTACTGTTTTCCCTTTTCAGTCTTGTTTCTCATGATTTGACCACAGCCATGCCTCTTCTCAAGAATCACTTTAGTGTTCTTTGAACATGGCATGTGCCATTTCATCATGCCTGTGAGGCTGCCACAGAGCAGTGGGACAGTAAACATGAGAAGTTCAAGGATAAATGTTTTAAGATGGTAAGTCCTCAGAAACAGGAGCCAAAGGATAAGATGAAAGGGATGGAACAGGTCATGAAGCTGGTGAGCCCAGCCGATGACACACACGCAAATCCGTGAGCAAGATCGTAAGCAAGACGCTTAGAAACTGAATTATAGAGTGTGGCACCAGTTACAGTGAACGCTCAAAATAATTATTCAACATGGAAATCTGTTAATGCTTAGAATTCAGCAAAATTTAGGCCTAGGTTTTTCAAGACTCCAAATTCCCTTATATTTTCTATATTTGTGACTTGGCCCTGTTATTTTCTCAGCTTGTAGTTCTCCATATTCTAATATTTAACTTCTAAATGCTACCAAGGGTTGATACCCAGCTCAACTTCTACCTTTTCTATGATATCTTGTTTGATAAACCAAACTAGAGTTGATACTTCCCTTCTTTGAAATGTTACAGCATTTATTATCGTTTCTAATCCTATGTCCTACTCATATCAACACGTTCTTTATATCAAAGCGATTTGCATATGTACTTCCTTATCTCTGTTTCGTTGGAAGCTCTTTACAAAGATGAACACAGTTGACTTGTATAAATAAATTCAGTAGTACCTCACCCATATTTTTTTAAATGGAAAATTCTTGGAATATAGGGTTCTTTTGTTTTAGATCTGTAAGAAAATGGTTTTGCTTATGCAGCACTTAATATTTGTTCAGTTTATTTAATATTTAAACAGAAGCCAACAACACGCCCTGCAACGTTTTGGAGGTCAGAGTGATGATGGCTAATGACAAAAATAAATGATTTTGGGGGCAGATGCCTGTGTTAGTGCTATTCCATGACTTCTACTCACAGGAAAGAGAGAGCAAGGATAGCAAGTTGCCTTTCTTCCTCAAAGAAAGGCATTGATCTGGATGGATGGACAGATGGATTGATGGAAAGACAGATAGATAGATAGATGATAGGTGATTTTTGAGATCACTGTTGTATACCCAAGGAAATTTACCACATAGCTTTTTTAAACAGAGTGGTTTAATAAAGTTTTCTTATCTAAAATATAACATCTATGTTATTTTATATCCCTAGAGCCACAGGAGATAGAGAGGTAGAATTTTAAATATATATATATAGATTTATATCTAAAATATAAATATACATATAAATATATGACAAATATTTATATATTATACATAATTATCTATTAATATATAAATAGAAATATATATTATATATATAAATATATACATATTTAAAGGAATGTGGGTATATAACAAGAGTTTAGTAGGAACATGCCTACATTGATATGTTGTTTCATCTTCTTAACATGAATGACTTTGATCCAGATATCTACTATTCTTCCTGCAGAAATCTAAGAAGACCCTCCGAGTTTCAATATATTAGCCTTCCATTTGATCTGTCATCATCACTCTAATCCAGATGATTAGACTCAAAAGTAAAAATATAATTTTTCAAGTTTCCCTCAAAAATTCCATTTCAATAAAGAGAATGAAGATTCCCTTCGAAATAAAACTGCTTTTACAAATGTCAACATTCACGATGTTTGGTACCATTTACAAAAAAAAAAAAAGTCCAATACAATTGCTGCTGCTTTGCCTATTTCACTGGAAATTTCTTAGGTTTCAATATTGACCCAATCTTTGGTTCAGTCTATCAATAAAAAATAAGCACCTATTAATCTTTCTACTACAGCTAACTATTATTCTAGGTACCATGAGAAAATTCAAAGTATAAAGATGATATTTCTTTCCTGTCATGAATAAATGACTTTACAATGTAATAGTAGAAATGAGAGAAACAATTTGAAAGTAAAATTAAAATGGAATTATAATTAACATTTTAGTGAAAGATAACATCTAAATACATGCTAAAATGGCAAATGAATAATATAGACAATAAGTATCGTGTCAGAGATTCAGAATAAAAACATTATTGTGACTTGTATATAAAAGGCAGCTTTATATATCCCCTTAATAAATAATTGATTGCTATCCACCTGTAAAATATAGTTTTTTAAAAAATAATTTCAACTTTTTAGACTCAGGAGGCACATGTGTAGTTTGTTAGATGGGTACATGGCTTAAGGGTGGGGTTTGGATTTCTAGTAAACCCATCACCCAAATATGAATGCAGCACCCAATAGGTGGTTTTTCAACACTTTCTCCCACCTTCCATCCCCCTTTTGCAGTACCCAGTGTCCATTATTTTCATCTTTATATCCATGTGTACTTACTGTTTAGCTCCCACTTATGAGTGAGAATATTCAGTATTTGATTTTCTGTTTCTGTGTTATTTCACTTAGGATTGTGGCTTCCAGCTTCATCCATGTTGTGCAAAGGACATGATTTCATTTTTTATGGCTGTGTAGTATTCCATAGTATACATATACCACATTTTCTTTATCCAGTCCACTGTTGATGAACACTTGATTCCATGACTTTGTTCTTGTGAATAGTGCTGATAAGCATGTGAGTGCAGGTATCTTTTTTGATAAAACTATTTATTTTCCTTTGGAGAGATGCTCAGTACTGGGATTACTGGATTGAATAGTGGTTCTATTTTTAGTTCTTTGAGTAATCTCCATACTGTTTTCCACAGGAGTTGAACAAATTTACATTCCCACCAACAAAGAATAAGCATTCCCTTTTCTCTGCATCCTTGCTAATATCTGTTACTTTTTGACTTTTTATAATAGTAATTCTGTCTGGTGAGAGATGGTATCTCATGTAATTTTAATTTGCATTTCTGTGGGGATTAGTGATGTTGAACTTTTTTCTTATATTTGTTGGCTGCATGTATCTCTTCTTTTGAGAAGTGTCTGTTTATGTCTTTTGCCCACTATTTAAAGGGATTACTTGTTTTGCGCTTATTTAAGTTTCTTACAGAAACTCTAGATATTATACCTTTGTTGGATGCACAGTTTGTGAATATTTTCTCTCCCTCCATAGGTTGCCCCTGTACTCTGTTAATTGTTGTTCTTGCTGTGCAGAAGCTTTTTAGTTTAATTAGGCCCCACTTAACAATTTTTGTTTTTATTATAATTGCTTTTAATAACTTAACCATAATTTTTTTCCCAAGGCCAATGCCCAGAATAGTGTTTCCTAGGTTTTCTTCTAGGAGTCTAACATTTTGAGGTCTTATATGTAAATATTTAATCCATCCTGAGTTAATTTTTATATATGGTGAAAGGTAGGAATCTGGTTTTATTCTTCTGCATTTTGCTAGCCAGCTATCCCAGCAGCACTTATTGAATATGGAGTCCTTTCCTCATTGCTTATTTTTGTTGGCCCTGTCAGTGATCAGATGGCTGTAGGTATGTAGCTCCAGAGTTTTCTATTCTGTTCCATTGGCTATGTGTCCCTTTTTGTAGTATTATCATGCTCTTTGGTTACTGTAGCTTTATAGTATAGTTTGAAGTTGGGTAATGTGATGCCTCCGGCTTTATTCTTTTTGCTTAGGATTACTTTGGCTATTTGGGCTCTTTTTTCATTCTATATAAATTTAGGATAGTTTTTTTCTAATTCTGTGAAAATTGATATTGGTAGTTTGATAGAAATAGCATTGAATCTGTATGTTGCTTTGGACAGTATAGTAATAACAATGATATTATTTCTTCTAGTACAAGAGCATGGAATGCTTTATCACTTGTTTGTATTATTTACGAGTTCTTTTTTAGCAGTGTTTTGCAGTTCTGCTTGTAGAGATCTTTCACCTCCTTGGTTAAATGTATTCCTAGGTATATATTATTTCATTTTTTGTGGCAATTATAAATGGAATTGTATTCCTGATTTGGTTCACAGTGTGACTGTGACTGGCACATAGAAAAGCCACTGATTTTTTTACATTGATTTTGTATCCTGAAACTTTATTGAAGTAATTTATTAGCTTTTGGAGCCTGTTGGAAGAGTCTTTAGAGATTTCTAGGTATAGAATCCTATCATGACAAAGACAGGTACTTTGACTTCTTATTTTCCTACTTGGATGCCTTTTATTTCTTTTTCTTGCCTGGTTGCTCTGGCTAGGACTTCCAGAATTCTGTTCGGTAGGAGTGGCGAGAATGGGCTTCCTTATCTTTTTCCTATTCACAAGGGGAAATGCTAGCAGCTATTTTCTGTACAGTATCATGTTGGCTGTGGATATGCCATAGATGGCTCTTAATATATTGAGGAATAGTCCCTTGATGGCTAGTTCGTTGAATGGTTTTAAAGGGATGTTGAATTTTATCCAAAGTTTTTTCTGTTTCTATTGATTTTACTCTGCTTATAGAGTAAAATGCAAATTCCTTAGTTTGGAAATCTAATTAGATTCTAATTTTCTAAATTTACCTCTCATTATACTGCTGTCTTACTCTTTATATATGTCCCATGTTTTCTCACTCTTTGTTTATGCTGTTCCCTCTGCCTAAAAATCTTCCCTGCTCTTTATTTTCATATTATCATTTCAGAATGTCCAAATCTTTATCTTATTCTTAAAGATGCATTTTAAATACTTTTCTAATAAATCCTCCATTGATCCAATCCAGCTTAAGGTGTCCCCATTCTTCTGAAATGAGGCACTATACTCTGAAGGAGATTGGTTGCTAAGGAGAAGCAACAATTCCAGGGAGCCAAAGAAGACATAGGCTATTTTCCTTCATGTGAAAATCTGTAACAGAGTTCTGAGACAGAGGGGCATTTTATCATGCAGACAGTATGGTGCCATTTTGTGCATCTTAAGCATTTCTTCTGTGAGTTTTACGTAATATAGCATCATAACATATCATTTTTCTCCTTCATTTCTGCAATATAATTCTCTGCACTTTTATAGTTGCTTTATGAAACTCTAGCAATTTCAACCTTCCAAGTTGATAGCCTACGGGAATAAATGTCAATACCATCCTCTTTTTACAAGTTATATTCATAGAATGGGCATAAAACATTTGAATATTTTACTATGATACTGTGAACACCCATTATGCATATATATGTTTATAAGCTTCAAACACCATTATAACATAAATCACTGTACATTCACAACATATTCAAATAAATCATGATTATCTAAAGTAATTAAGGAAAGGACAATTGTAATTACAGCTCTTGAATGAAATGGATTGGTAGGTGATCCATCATTTTCTAAAATTTGAAGAGGTCTTAAAAATCAAGTACTTAATTTTTCTGATTGTTGCAGAGAAATGCTAGGTATATCCAACCCCAAAATACAGAACTTTCTCTGTGACAAAACATCAAAAAATGATCTTAATCAGTAATCATCAAATTTTTGGTTCTACTTAGAACTTAAAGCACATAGAATTTTTCTCTAACATAAAGATACTTTTAAAAATTGGTTTCCTTGAATTTCTAGTTGTACTTTTTTGCCCAAAAGTTTATCCTCACAAAACCTCTTACTAGAAGAACAAGTTTTTTGATGTTGAAGTTTGGAACGCTGCGACAATTTTTTTCATAGTCAACACATTTACTTTCATGTAGTTATCCATGCTGTGGCCAACCTATAATTCCCCTCCCCTGACTTTTATCTGTTGCCATCATAGTCATTCTTTACAATCCACTTGGCTGAGACAGTGTTGCCCAACTCTATGAGATGTATTCCTGTATAGAGTACTGCCAAAAATATTTTAATCCTTGATTTTCCTCCTACTAGCAGTGCTACTTTGGACAAGCCACTTCATTTCAGTTTATTTCTAAAATGATGAATAACACATGTTGTGAAAGATAAAATAATGCCGAGGACTTATTGGAAGGCTGGGTGTGGAGGTATGAGCTAAGCAAAAATTAGTCCTTTTTTCCACTTTGGCAGCTAAAGAGACTGCTTAGCCAGCCTTGCATCCTCCATGCTTCATACCTTCCAGGGCTCTACTATGAGGGACTACTCTTGGGCTTTTGTGACGGAGAGTCAGGTACAAAGGAGGAGAAAAAGAGGGCTATGGGAAGCACACTGGTACCAAGGCTGGAAGAGCTAGCGCAGGCTTAAGGACTTAGGTATAGAAGCAGCCACTGCATGTAAGGTCATTCAATAGGAGTGAACACAGAGAGAGTTTTAGAAATTTGATTGTGGAGTAAGTGTTGTCTTCAAAATGTTTGAAAAACACAAGAGACTAATTATTTCCAAATTACTTTTGACATAGAAGCCCACTTAAAAGAGCTCCCAATGGCCAAAGCTGTAACAATTTGAATAAGAAAATAAACAGTGATAATACTAGATTATAACCCACAGTATAAAATAAATATTCATGAGCCCATTGTGTAATAAATAAATAAGTAATTGAACAAATAAATAAATGGTGGATCTTGCCTCTAGCAATTATTGCTGTCTTACAGAAGAATCTCAATTAATAAATGCAGAAGAAATACGGAAAACAGATTAATGTTTAAATTAGTGGGCAAAAGTTTGAAAAGAAATTGAATATTTGTAGATAGTTACTAAATTAAAAAGAGAAAATGGTAAGCTTAATGTTGAAAAGACCAGAAGCAAGAGATCTATCTTAAGTAAGAGATCATTATTAACGCCACTAATAGTAACAAATTGACAGGACGAACGTCTTAATATAATGCACTAAGGAGAGTATGTTACTTATATGGCATTCTTGCTATAAATGGAAAATTCCAATAATGAGAAAATAGCAGAAAACTCCATGTTATGGACATTCTACAAAATAATTGTCTAATATTCTTCAAAAGCGTCAAGGTACTGAAAAATAAGGAAAGACTATGGAAATATTACAGTTTGAAAGGGACTAATAAAACATCACATGAGATGCTCTTTGCCATCTTAGATTGGTTCCTGTAACAGAAAAAGGACAGTACTGGAAAAACTGATAAAAACCAAATAATAAAGTTTTAAGTTTAGTTTATAACACTGTACCAATACAGACTTAATTTTGAAAATTGCACCATGCTCTGCAACATTAGAGGAAGCTGGGTGAAGGATATATAGAAACTATATTATTTTTGCAACTTTTCTGTAAGTCAAAAATTATTTCAAGCTGAAAACTTTTAACCACCATTTTGGCTGAATACATTATATGTTTGGTTTACAACACTGTTCCAGGATAAAATATGTTGGTGTCATTAATTTCCCTGGTTACTTCTCAGAGACACTAGCATATTTACCATTAAGCAAAGAATGTTTAAACTTTAGGTCAGTCCCTAATTTGCCTGAGGCGCTCTCCAGCCCCTATATTAAATGTTGAATTTATAATTTTGTATTATTGTTTTAACAAAACAACCCTTTCTCATATTTTGTAAGCTTCAAATCGCACTAGAGCTCTGTCTGTGCCCAACAGCAAAAGAAATTTTAAGACTGGTTCCAGGACAGTAGGGAGGGAAGGAAGCTTTAACCTGGGCTAAAATAACCAACCTAGTTATAGGACCAAGTATCATGGAGCAGCCAATTACATAATTTACAGGGTTTAAATAAGTATGGCAAACCATAGCTTACTCAGACTGGAGGTGATAGTCAAGAGATCCCACCACACAGGAAAAAGAAAATGTTAGCTATGTAGTATTAAAAGTGAGGCAAGTAGCAATATTTGTCTGGATATTTTTCTGCTATTTAAAAGAAGCAGCCCAGTCAAAATGAGGAAATGAGGGCTAGAAAAGGAGTTGACAGGAGTTGGGTGAGATTCCAATCAGAGGTCAACGGTAGAACCCTGGTCCTAATGAAGATATGAAGTGCTAAATACTGAAGAGAAGGATATCCCAGTCAAAGAAATAGCAAAGTTGCGTTTTGGTGAGTGTGAGTTTTCCACATACTTTCAAGTAATGAGAATGGCATCACAGTAACGGAGCAAATTTCACACTGTTCTCTGGAAATGGAGCTTCTAATGTTCTTTATGTCCTGACTAGCACAGGTGTGGGAAAAATGAGAATGGGCCTTCAGGTAAATATACCATAATTCAGAAAGCATAAACTTTAAATAAGTAGGATACTTTTTCCCAGAGTAGAGGCCCAATTCTTTTGGTTTGATTATTATCAAAACATTCACTAACTTTTCCTTGCTTTTTTATATATATGAGCATTTTTACATATAATAATAAAAGTGATTGTAAGAGTAATAATACAAACATATGTACCATTTATGGAGATGTGCTATAGGCTAGGCACTCTTTAGGGGATTGTTATTCATAATCTTATTTACTTAAAATGACCTCATTTTTTCTTTCCAAGACTTGACAACATTTGAATCTCTAGAAGCAGTCAGGAGAGCAGAGAAGCTTGTGAAGAAATCAGAAGAAGAAGGAAAAAAAAACCAGAATTTTGAGAATCCAAGGAGAAACAGTAAAGCCAAAACTGAGAGAAAAGGAGAGTGAATTTATAGCATATTATTAGCTTGTGATTACCTTGCTCTATATTTTGTGATTCAATCACTTTGGATAGAATATAAGCTTCTTAAAGACAAGACTAAACCCCAGACACGTAAAGAGGATCAAACTATCTTCAAATTATTTAACCCCAAAATATTGCTGGTTGACTTGCTGTTGACCCTAAGGTTGAAGAAAAACTTGCCAACTGTTGACCCTGAGATTGAAGAATCTGAGATAGAATAATGAAACTGATTAAAGAGGCCAAATTCTACATCTTAAACTCTACTTATTCATAATAGTTATTTTTGCATATCAAATATATGCAAAAACTGAGTTCCTCTGATTTCCCTAATTTAAAATAAAAGATTAGAATCATAAAGTTATCTTGGGTGGCTTTAGACAAATGTGTGGCTGAAATCAACCAGCATGTGAATAGTTTGCTTTTTTCCCGTCTACTCCTCCTTTAGAGTGAGATTTTTGCATATCAGATTTTAGCTCAGAGAGACTTTCTGCAGTCAAGTTATAGATCCTGACAGGAATCGGTTGCTACAGTACTGATAGATACTTGCCTCTAACACTGCTAGTGGGTACCATTGAAAATGCCAAATCAGTTAAAATAGCAACAACAAAACACCTGTACTATATACAATCTCTTTACCGAGCTTCAGCAGAAGTCAAATGTGTAGGGCTGTTTACTAGGCAGAGACCATTCAAGGAATCCCACAGATAGGTGTATGGAGACATAATGTGCTATATGCTCACCACTGAAGCAAAAGCTGCCAGAGGTTCTGTTGAATAATTCAGCGATGGGAGCTTCTGGTGATGAGTATCTTCCAATAGAAACACCCAGTAGAAAGAACTGGAAACTCACATGCTGTAGATTTTCTTTAATGGTTTAGCCAAGTATCATACACAGTGGACATAATGGTGTTTAAACAGTCTGCCCAGCCTACTGGGACTTTGCCTTTAGGTAGCAAATATTCTCTTAGTCTTGTTACTTTTTCCTCTCCATATAAACATATTCAAGGACACAAACCATGCACTCTTTTCAGCTACTTTTCCCCATATGGGTTTAAAATAGCACTGATATATAATGCTAAAATTTTACAAATTACCATTTGAAACATAATTGTTCAAAGGCATGCACTAATGTAAAGATAAATAAAATGATTTTGCAATGTGATGTGAGGTTATTTACCATAACTTGATTCAACTTAATACATTGGTTAAATATTGTTGCAACCAAGTGGAATTACCTCATATTTGGTTAGTAGTCCACATACCATAAAGAATAACAGATTCTGTGAAATTCTACAACACAAAATCTGCATAATCTCTTACACATGTACAGAAATCAATGAGATTTGGGAAATAAAATAATGTTCTATTTCTCTCTCATTTTTTATATTTATATACTTCAAACAATTAAAGTAATTACAGTATTTGTTTTATTTAAAACAATGTTTCAAAAAGTTTTTTTAAATATTTTTGTGGAGACAAGGTCTCATCATATTGCCCATGCTGGTTTTGAACTTCTAGCCTTAAGAAATCTTCCCGTCTCAGCCTCCCAGAGCATTAAAATTAAAGGCATGAGCTACCACCCTCAGATTAAAAGGTATTTGTTGCTGTTATTTTTTTGAGATGGAGAAAGAAAGAAATTTTCCGACTTCAGCCTCCCAGAGCATTAAAATTACAGGCACGAGCCACCACCCTCAGATTAAAAGGTATTTGCTGTTGCTGTTTTTTGAGATGGAGTCTAGCACTGTTGCCTGGGCTGGAGTGCAATGGTGCGATCTTGGCTCACCGTAACCTCTGCCTCCCAGGTTCAAGTGATTCTCCTGCCTCAGCCTCCCAAGTAGCTAGGACTATAGGCACTCACCACCATGCCCAGCTAATTTTTGCATTTTTTGGTAGAGACGGGGTTTCACCATGTTGGTCAGGCTGGTCTCAAACTCCTGACCTCATGATCCACCTGCCTCAGCATCCCAAAGTGCTGGGATTACAGGCGTGGGCCACTGTGCCCGGCCTAAAATGTTTTTAACTTGGATATCTAACACTACTTTGACAAAACCTCTTCCGTCATAAGCATCTTACTCGATTATCATTGGGATATTTAAAAAAATTCTTTTAAAGTGGTGTGACTTCCTTTCATATTCAACAATAGAGTACCATGTTGGCAGTAAAGATAAAAGAATCAGCTAATCTGGATTAGGCCAGATGTATTTCTGATCTGAGTCCTGCACTTTATAATAAAAGAATATTTACTATAATTGTTAACAGTACAGGGTCAGACTTAAGGAAAGGCAGCGTGATTAGCTTTATTGTCAGGAATGCTTTGCTGACTAAAAATATCAATCTCTCCTCTCTTATAGTTTCTACAAGTCTGTGCTGTTATATTTTTTTAATCAGGTAAATAGCAAAGATAAAAATTATTCTGTATCCAAATGAAAATATTAGTATTTATACTAGAGAATTTCAATGGAGAAGACAACTGAAATCCTTTCTTATTCAAGACAGCGTATAAATAATAGGTATAAACATTAACAGGAATGGGTTATATGTGTGTCTAAGTTTGGGGACTAGGTAAAGGAAGAAGCATCCTGATATTTGGTGCTAAAGAAATATTGCTTGATTGATAAAGTGCCCTATGGGTGTCTCATTACGTTGTAGACAACCTATGCCTTAAGCAGGAATTTCAACTGGTTTATTGGTACTGGGCAGACTGAAATTTCTTTACCACTTTAGGTGAGACTCAAGGCACTGTCACGTGTGAACAGTCTGAGAGAAATAGACTAACAAATCATAGAACATTACAGAGAAATGAGTAATATAGACTTTAGAGACAGGAAAACACACAATACCAACAATCTGGGTTTGAGTCATGGCTCTGTTTCAGCCTAGCTGTTTGTCCTCAAGTCAGCCATTCAACTTCTCAGAAGCTCAGTTTCCTCTTCTATAAAAGAGAATAGCAGGTTATCTTGGAGAGTCTTTGTGAGGATGAAATGAGACAAGGTTTGGAAAATACCTGAGCCTGTATTAGGAATTCAGAAAGCTATATTCACAGACATGATTAAGTACCTTCAATCACACAGGTTTTGTTTATCCTCTTTCATACTGCACATAGCTATTTCATTTTTCTCCCTTTGACTTGATTTTACTTCATAAATCCCTCCTCTACCACCCCAACAGATGTGCTGTTTAATCAAACTAAGCCTGTCTAATTCCACCTTATGTTATAAATCATACCTAACCTGTCTAAAATCCTTTAACACATAATGGCTTCCCATAAGCTTTTCAAATGAGTAAATCCAAGACACTAATTGAAAATGAACCTGAACAGCAGAGTAGATCTCTGCTACTTCACAAAAGGGGAGGTTGCAGGTCTCCTTGAAGTGCAAGCTCTTCATTTACAATGAATTAAAAAAAAAAAAAAAACAACCTACTAAGAAATGTGCAGAGCCATGTTTCTAAAAGCCTGGGCTATACTATGGAGAACACACTGCTGTCTTGGTGAAGAGTTCAGATGCCAGCAAAATGAGCCAGTCATTGTATTAATTAGGACTGCTCCTGCCTGCAATAACATATCATGACAAATTAGCAAGGACTGCAGGAGAGCTCATCTTCTCTTCTACTCATTCTCAGGGCAAAAGTTACTTCTATATAATGGCAAGGTACTCACACAAACTGACACAGATGAGGTTCTCTTTGTTGCAATAAATTGGCTTACATTTTCCTTCCCTTTCCTGCAATCTAAAGGTATATTACGAAATAAGTAGAATAATAACAATAATGACTTGTTTAATGAAGAGCTCATAACAGTGAGAAATGACGTTACATATTCTTTAGTCAGGCAACATGGCCTGTGTTGGCATATGCATGTAGCCAAAAAGACAGCGGTATGAATAATTTTTTAACATTATCTCAGTCACTAGAACCATTTATTATAAAACCTAAATCCCAGCACTTATGGAGGCCGAGGCGGGTGGATCACGAGGTCAAGAGATAGAGACCATCCTGGTCAACATGGTAAAACCCCGTCTCTACTAAAAATACAAAAATTAGCTGGGCATGATGGTGCACGCCTGTAGTCCCCACTACTCGGGAGGCTGAGGCAGGAGAAATGCTTGAACCCAGGAGGCGGAGGTTGTGGTGAGCCTAGATCGCATCATTCACTCCAGTCTGGGTAACAAGAGTGAAACTCCATCTTAAAAACAAAACAAAACAAAACAAAAACAAAACAAAACTAAACTAAAGAACACATTGCTTGTTTTCAAAAGGGAAAATAAGGCAATAATTCCAAATGAAAAAAATATACTGGATTGTTGTTCTTTAAGGCTACAAAAGGAAATTCTCCCTTATTCTTAATGCTACCCACTGATGTAAGTACCAAACATACTATCTTAAGTGTTGGTAGAGAATTACATGTAATGTGACTTTAAATTCTAAAGAGATTTTGTTAAAAAATAAAAAAGAAATCATCACACCCTTTTTACTCTTTTTGGCCTGGGTACAAGTCTTTTCAGTAAATGTATTAATTTTGGCAATTTTCTAATCTCATTATACCTTTGTCAGGAAAATGATTTATCAGAATTACAATGCCTAATGCTGTATATCTTGTGAAATACAGTTATCCAGACCAAGAGAGTACCATCATTTGACTCCTTCAATATATGATATTTTCATTAGCAGCAGGATATTCATTCCTCCCCCTCTACTCAGCAGGGCAATAAATAGAGAGGCCAGCCAACCAAATCACACAATATTGAAAAGGTCAAAGAAGTACAGTATATTACTATAATTTACAGAATACTGTTCATGGTGTATTAAAACTCCTGACTATTTATGTGCAAAGAAAATAATAAAAACATAAAGCAGTATGGAATAGTCATGTTATTACTGCTGTGATTATAGAGACAGTATTTAATGAAGCTTTCCTTTACACCTAAACAAAAACCAAACATACAGGAAGGTCTATTTGGATAGTCAATAATAAAATTAAAGTGGTACTTCCTTCTATCAGATTGACAGAATTTGAAAATGAAGAAAAGGAAAGGAAAATATGAATAAAAGAAACACGCTGGTTAAGACAAAGGCATAGTTTATTTTCCTAGTTCCAGAAAATCTAAAATTTATAATCCATTTAGCAGGGCTGGAAGAGATCGTCTCTAAGGAGCACCTGTTTCTGATTAGGCATAAATGGTTTAATCTTACATGGTCACATCTGTGATTTGGGGTAAGCTAAAAATGAGACTGACCATGTAAATACAAATCTAATGCAAGGTTTTTGCTCTTAGTAATTCTTGCTTAAGCTGTCAGATTACTTGTACTGTTCAGTTAAAGTGAAGCCAAAAAGACAATTGTTCATCTGCATTTAAGCAAATGATATCTGTGGGAAGTGTCTATATAACTTCATAAAAGAGATGTTAAAATCTAAATCTTGGCCGGGCGTGGTGGCTCACGGCTGTAATCCCAGCACGTTGGGAGGCCAAGGCTGGCGGATCACGAGGTCAGGAGTTCGAGACCAGCTTGACCAACATGGTGAAACCTCATCTCTACTAAAAATACAAAAATTAGCTGGGCATGGTGGCACATGCCTGTAATCCCAGCTACTCAGGAGGCTGAGGCAGGAGAACTGCCTGAACCTGGGAGGCAGAGGATGCAGTGAGCCAAGATCGTGCCACTGCACTCCAGCCTGGGCAACAGAGTGAGACTTCGTCTCAAAAA
>CAUYLG010031161.1:0-40965 GCA_963573385.1 Cacajao melanocephalus | reverse complement strand
GCTACTCGGGAGGCTGAGGCAGGAGAATTGCTTGAACCCAGGAGGTAGAGGTTGCAGTGATCCGAGATCATGCCACTGCACTCCAGCCTGGCAACAGAGCAAGCCTCAGTCTCAAAAAAAAAAAAAAGAGGCTGGGCGCGGTGGCTCACGCCTGTAATTCCAGCATTTTGGGAACCTGAGGCGGGCAGATCACGAGGTCAAGAGATTGAGACCATACTGGCCAACATGGTGAAACCCCATCTCTACTAAAAATACAAAAATTAGCTGGGCGTGGTGGCATGCGCCGGTAGTCCCAGCTACTCAGGAGGCTGAAGCAGGAGAATTACTTGAACCCAGGAGGCAGAGGTTGCAGTGAGCCAAGATCTCACCACTGCACTCCAGCCCGGCACCTGGCGACAGAGCGAGACTCTGTCTCAGAAAAAAAAAAAGAAAAAAAACTTTTATTTTTCAGAGCTGCCTGAGGTTCACAGCCAAATTGAGCAGAAGGTACAGAGCGTTCTCGTGCATCTCTGCCCCCCACACGCACAGACTCCTCCACAGCCAACATCCGCACCACAGCCGCACATTTGTTACAGCTGATGAACCTACACGGACACATCATCACCAAAGTCCAGGGTTTACTTGAGGGTTCTCTCTTCCCGCCAGATGTTTCACGGGCTCGGACGAAGGTATAATAACTTGTCTCCACCATTAGGGTTTTATGAAGAATATTTTTCTTTCCTTTTCTTTTTTTTCGAGACAGAGTCTCACTCTGACGCCCAGGCTGGAGTGCAGTGGCACAATCATGGCTCACTGCAGCCTCCGCCTCACAGGTTCAAGTGATCCTTCAGCCTCAGACTCCTGAGTAGCTGGGACTACAGGTGTGCGCCACACACGGCTAATTTTTGTATTTTTTTTTTAAGACGGAGTCTAGCTCTGTCACCCAGGCTGGAGTGGAGTGGCACAATGTCGGCTCACTAGAAACTACACTTCCCAGGTTCAAGTGATTCTCGCATGTCAGCCTCCCAAGTAGTTGGGATTACAGGCATGCGCCATGATGCCAGCTAATTTTTGTATTTTTAGTAGAGACAAAGTTTCACCATGTTGCCCAGGTTGATCTCGAACTCCTGACTTCAAGTGATCCACCTGCCTCAGCCTCCCAAAGTGCTGGGATTACAGGGGTGAGCCACCATGCCCCACCTGTTTTGTTTTTTATTATTTTACTTTATTTCTTGTAGAGATAGGGTGTTGCCACATTGCCCAGGCTAGTCTCAAACTCCTGGCCTCAAGTGATCCTCTCCTCTCAGCCTCCCAAACTGTTGGGATTACAGGCATAAGCCACCGTGCCTGGGCGTGTTTTTGTTTTGATTTGTCTCTAAACATTTTCTGATTTCCCTTGTTATTTCTTCATGGATGCATGTTGTTTATTTTCCATAGTTCTGTGAATTTTCTTTTTTTTTTCTAATAATGATTTATTTTTTTATTTTTCTTTTTTTTGAAACAGTCTTGCTCTTTTGCCTAGGCTGGAGTACAGTGGTGTGATCTCAGCTCACTGCAACTTCTGCCTCAAGCAATTCTCCTACCTCAGCCTCCTGAGTAGCTGGGACTACAGGTGTGTGTGCCACCATGCCCAGATGATTTGTGTGTTTGTTTTTTTCATTTATTTATTTATTTATTTTTGAGACTGAGTCTTGCTCTGTTGCCCAGGCTGGAATGCAGTGGCTTGGTCTCAGCTCGCCACAACCTCTACCTCCCAGCTTCAAGCAATTCTCCTGCCTCAGCCTCCTGAGTAGCTGGGATTACAGGCACCTGCCACCACGCCTGACTAATTTTTTGTATTTTTAGTAGAGAGGGGTTTCACTATGCTGGCCAGGCTGGTCTTGAACTCCTGACTGTGATCTGCCAGCCTCGGCCTCCCAAAGTGCTGGGATTAGAGGCGTGAGCCAGTGCGCCTGATCTAATTTTTGTATTTTTATTAGAGACGGGGTTTTGCCATGTTGGCTGGTTCAAACTCCTAGCCTCAAGTGATCTTCCTGCCTCAGCCTCCCAAGGTGCTGGGATAGCAGGCAGGAGCCACCATGCCCAGCTGATAGTGATTTCTAATTTCATTTGATTGTGGTCAGAGAAGATACCGTTTGTATGACACCTTCGTAAATCAACTGAGACTTAATTTGTGGTCTAGCATGTTCTATCCTAGAAAACGTTCCAAGTGCACTTCAGAAGGATATGTATACAGCCAGGCGCGGTGGCTCATGCCTGTAATCCCAGCACTTTGGAAGCTGAGGTGGGTGGATCACCTGAGGTCAGGAGTTTGAGACTAGCCTGGCCAACCTGGTGAAACCTCGTCTCTACTAAAAATACAACAATTAGCCAGGTGTGGTGGGCATGCCTGTAATCCCAGTTAATCGGGAGGCTGAGGCAGGAGAATGGCTTGAACCAGAGAGGCAGAGGTTGCAGTGAGCGGAGATCATGCCACTGGACTCCAGGCTGGGCAACAGAACGAGACCCTGTCTCACACAAACAAAGAAGGATGTGTACGCTCGTGATCCGCCTGCCTTTGCCTCCCAAAGTGCTGGGATTATAGGCGTGAGCCACCATGCCAGGTCCATTGTAGACCTGTCTATCTCTCTCTTCAATGCTGTTAGTTGTTGCTACAAACATTTTTTTTTTGAGGTGGAGTCTCCCTCTGCCTCAGCTAATTTTTTGTATTTTTAGTAGAGAAGGTATTTCATCATTTTGGCCAAACTGGTCTCAAACTCCTGACCTCAAGTGATGTGCCCACCTTAGCCTTCCAAAGTGCTCGGATTCTAGGTGTGAGCCGCGGCACCCAGCCTGCTGCAGACATTTTGATGGTGCGTTAATAGGTGCATGTATTAGTCAGGATTCTCCAGAGAGACAAAACCAATAAGACATATATAGATATAGGAAAGGGGGTTTATTATGGGAATTGGCTCATGTGATTATGGAGGCTAAGAAGTCCCAGGATAGGCCTTCTGCAAGCTGGAAACCCAGGGAAGCTGGTAGTGTGGCCCAGTCCAGCTCCGAAAGCTTCAGAAGCAGGGAAGCCAATGGTATAACTCTCAGCCCAAGGCCAATGCCTGAGGGCCTAGGGGAGTTAGTTGCTGGTTCGAGTCCTGGAATCCAAACATCAAAGAAGCTGAAATTGTGGCATCCGAAGACAGGAGAAGGGTGTTCTGGCTCCAGAAGAGAGAGCAAGAATTTGCCCAATTATGTGGTTTGGCTGTGTCCCCACCCAAATCTCATCTTGAATTATTGTAATCCCCATAATCCCTTCGTGTCTAGGGAGAGACGTGGTAGGAGGTGACTAAATCATGGGGGTGGTTTCTCCCATGCTGTTTTTCTGATAGTGAGTGAGTTCTCAGGCTGGGTGCAATGGCTCATGCCTGTAATCCCAGCACTTTGGGAGGCCAAAATGGGTGGATCACCTGAGGTCAGAAGTTGAGAAAAATCTGGCCAACATAATGAAACCCTGTTTCTACTAAAAATACGAACGTTAGCCGAGCATGGTGGCAGGCACCAGTAGTCCCAGCTACTCAGGAGGCTGAGGCAGGAGAATCGCTTGAACTCCGGGGGTGGACGTTGCAGTGAGTCGAGATCGGGCCACTTTACTTTAGCCTGGGCAAAAGAAGGAGATTCCGTCTCAAAAACAAAAAAGGCTGGGCACAGTGGCTCATGCCTGTAATCCCAGCACTTCAGGAGGCCGAGGTGGGCAGATCACAAGGTCAGGAGTTTGAGACCAGCCTGGCCAACATGGTGAAACCCCATCTCTACTAAAAATACAAAAATTAGCTGGGCATGGTGGAGCTCGCCTGTAATCCCAGCTGCTCAGGAGGCTGAAGCAGGAGAATTGCTTGAACCTGGAAGGTGGAGGTTGCAGTAAGCAGAGATCCTGCCGCTGCATTCCAGCCTGGGCGACAGAGGAAGACTCCGTCTCAAAAAAAAAAAAAAAACAGTGAGTGAGTTCTCATGAGAACTGGTGGTTTCATAAGGGGCCCTTCCCTCTTTGCTCCTCACTCTTCTTTCTCTTGCCGCCATGTGAGAAGGTCCAAGCTTCCTTCCCTTTCGCCCTCTGCTATGATCGTAAGTTTCCTGTAGCTTCCTAGCCAGGTGGAACTGTGAGTCAATTACATTTCTTTCCTTTATAAATTACCCAGTCTTGTGTATTTATTCATAGCAGTGAGAATGGGCTAACACACCCTTCATCCATCTCTGGTCCCGTCCTGGCCTTCAGACAATTGGATGGTGCCCTCCCCCGACCCTGTATCAAAAGTAAATCTTCTGGCCGGGCGCGGTGGCTCATGCCTGAAATCCCAGCACTTTGGAAGGCCAAGGCAGGAGGATCAGGAGGTCAGGAGTTCGAGACCAGCCTGGCCAGCATCGTAAAACCCCTTCTCTACTAAAGATACAAACAATTAGCTGGGCGTGCTGGCGCGCACGTGTAATCCCAGCTACTCGGTAGGCTGAGGCAGGAGAATTGCTTGAACCTGGGAGGTGGAGGTTGCAGTGAGCCCATATCTCACCACGGCACTCCAGCCTGGGTGATGGGGTGAGACTTCGTCTCAGGAAAAAAAAAAAAAAGAAAGTAGATCTTTCCCACTCAGTTCACTGACTCACTGCCAACCTCCTCTAGAAACACTCTCACAAACAGACCCAGAAATGATACTTTATCAGCTATTTAGAAATCCCTTAATCCAGTTAAACTGACACCTAAAAATAGTCATCACAGTGAATAAAAGTATAGAATTGTTATATTTTTCTGCTGTGTTAAATCTTTTATTACTATTTAATGTCCTATGTCTTTTAGGACTTTTTAAAGTTTTTTTGTTTTGTTTTTGTTTTTGTTTTAGATAGTTTCACTCTTGTCGCCCAGGCTGGAGTGCAAAGGCATGATTTTGGCTCACTGCAACCTTAGCTTCCTGGGTTCAAGTGAATTATTCTGTCTCAAGCTCCCGAAGTAGCTGGTATTACTGCCACCATGCCCTGCTAATTTTTTTGTATTTTTAGTTGAGACAGGGTTTCACCATGTTGGTCAGGCTGGTCTTGAACTCTTGACCTCAGGTGATCGACCCGCCTAGGCCTCCCAAAGGGCTGGGATTACAGGCGTGAGCCACTGTGCCCAGCCATTTTGTTTTAGTTTTGAGACACAGTCTTTTGCTGTGTTGCCAAGGCTGAAGTGCAGAGATGTGCCCACAGCTCACTGTGGCTTGACCTCCCAGGCTCAAATGATCATCCACGTAGGCCCTGCAAGTAGTTGGAACCACAGGCCTGTGCCACCAGGCCCAGCTAATTTTTTCAAAAGTTTTTGTAAAGATGAAGTCTCCCTATGTTTCCCAGGCTGGCCTCAAACTCCTGGACTCAAGTGATCCTCCTGCCTCAGCCTCCCAAAGTATTGGGATTAAAGGTGTGACCATGACCAGCAAAATAGCCTTTTTAAAAATTTTTCTTTGAGATGGCGTCTTATTCTGTTGCTCAGGCTGAGTGCAGTGGCGTGATCTTGGCTCGTTGCAACCTTCACCTCCCAGGTTCAGGCAATTCTCCTGCCTCTGCCTCCTCAGTAGCTGGGATTATAGGCTCCCACTACCGTGGCCAGCTAATTTTTGTGTTTTTAGTAGAGACGGGGTTTCACCATGTTGGTCAGGCTGGTCTCAAATTCCTCACCTCCAGAGATCCACCCACCTCAGCCTCCCAAACTGCTGAAATTATAGATGTGAGCCACCATGTCCAGCTATTTTATTTCACTTATATTATTTTTTGAAACAGAGTCTTACTCCATTGCCAGGCTGCAGGGCAGTGGTGAGATCTCACTGCAAGCGCTGTCTCCTGTGTCCATGCAATTCTTGTGCCTCAGTCTCCCGAATTGCTGGGATTACAGGCCTGTGCCATCATGCCCAGCTAATTTTTGTGTTTTTAGTAGAGGAGGGGTTTTGCCATCTTGGCCAGGCTGGTCATGAACTCCTAGCTTCATGCCATCAGCCTGTCTTGGTCTCCCAAAATGCTGGGATTACAGGTGTGAGCCACCTCACCCGGCCAGTTCTTTCATTTTAGCCTGCAGGACTCCCTTGAGAATTCTTTTTTTTTTTTGGAGTTGCTCTGTTGCAGAGGCTGGAGTGCAGTGGCAAGATCTCGGCTCACTGCCACCTCTGCCTCCTGGAGTCAAGTGATTCTCCTACCTCGGCCTTCCAAGTAGCTGAGATTACAGGCATGCACAGTCATGCTGGGCTAGTTTTTGTAATTTTAGTAGAGACAGGGTTTTACCATTCTGGCCAGGCTGGTCTCGAACTCCTGACCTCAAGTGAACCACCTGCCTCGGCCTTCCAAAGTGCTGGGATTACAGGTGTGAGCTGCAGAGCCTACCCAAGAAATTCCCTCAGCTTTATACAGATCTGGCAACTGGCTGGACGTGGTGTCTCATGCCTGTAATCTTAGTACTTTGGGAGGCCAAGACAGGAGGATTGCTTGAGCCCAGGAGGTTGAGACCAGCCTAGGAAATTAGACTCCGTCTCTACTGAAAAAAAAATGAACAATATAAAAACAAAAAGAGAAATAAAAAATTGGAGGGCAGTGGCACAATCTTGGCTCCTTGCAACCTGCAACCTCCGCCTCCTGGGTTCAAGCGATTCTGCTGCCTCAGCCGCCCAAGTAGCTGGGATTACAGGCATGTGTCACTATGCCCGGCTAATTTTTGTAGAGAATTACAAAATGGCCCTCTGGCCTTTAGTAGAGATGGGGTTTCACCGTATTGGCCACGCTGGTCTCAAACTCCTGGCCTCAACTGAGCCACCTGCCTTGGCCTCCCAAAGGGCTGGGATTACAGGCGTGAGTCACCTCACCCAGCCCCACTATCTTTTCAAGTTCACTGATTCTTCTGCCTCCTCAAATCTACCTTCGAATCCTTTTAGTGAAATTTTGTTCTTGTTTTTTTCTTATGAGACCAGGTCTCCCTCTGTCACCCAGGCTGGGTGCAGTGACATGATCATAGCTCACTGTTGCCTCAAATTCCTGGGATCCAGTGACTTTCCTACCTTGGCGTCTGAGAAGCTGGGATTACAGGAGTGTACCACCATGTCCAGCTAATTTGTAAATTTATTTTTTTTTTCTTTTTTGAGACAGGGTTTGGTAAATTCGACTGTGTCACCCAGGCTGGAGTGCAATGGCGCAATCTCAGCTCACTGCAACCCTTGCCTTCTGGGCTCCAGACACTCTCTCACCTCAGTCCCCCATGTAGTTGGGAATACAGGTGCACCCACCATGCCTTGCCAGGTTTTGTATTTTTGGTAGATGTAGGGTTTCACTATGTTGCAAGGCTGGTCTTGAACTCCTGAGCTCAGCCTCCCAAAATGCTGGGATTACAGGTGTGAGCCACGGTGCCCAGCCTATAAAGAGCTTTGATAGCTGCATTGCACTCCAGATTAGGCAACAAAGCCAGACCCTGTCTTAGGGGAAAAAAAAAAAGAAGAAGATTGTTCAGGAGCTCATAGGTGCAAAACTAAATACATAAATAAATAAATACATTGAAAAAGGAAAAAAAGATATTTGTTTTGTTATTATTTTGAGACAGAGTGCAGGCTAGAGTGTAATGGCATGTTCTAGGCTCATTGCAACCTCTGCCTCCTGGGTTCAAGTGATTCTCCTGCCTCAGCCTCCAGAGTAGCTGGGATTACAGGCACCCACCACCAAGCTGAGCTAATTTTTGTATTTTTTGTAGAGATGGTGTTTCCCCATGCTGGCCAGGCTGGTCCCAAACTCCTGACCTCATAATCTGCCCGCCTTGGCCTCCCAAAGTGCTGGGATTACAGGTATGAATGAGTCACCATGCCTGGCCCTATTTATTTATTTTTGAGATCAAGTCTTACTCTGTTGCCCAGGCTGGAGTGCAGTGGTGTGATATCAGCTCACTGCAACCTCCACCTACCTCCTGGGTTCAAGTGATTCTCCTGCCTCAGCTTCCCAGGTAGCTGAAATTATAGGCACTGGCCACGATGCCCAGCTAATTTTTGTAGTTTAGTAGAGATGGAGTTTCACCACATTGGCCAGGCTGGTAGGGAGGCCGAGGCTGGCAGATCACCTGAGGTCAGGAGTTCGAGACCAGCCTGGCCAACATAGTGAAACCCTGTCTCTATTAAAAATACAAAAATTGAGCTGGGTGCAGTGGCTCACGCCTGTAATCCCAGCACTTTGGGAGGCTGAGGCGGGTGGATCACAAGGTCAGGAGTTCGAGACCAACCTGACCAGCGTGTTGAAACCCCGTCTCAAAAAAAAAAATTAACTGGGTGTGGTGGTGGGCGTCTGTAGTCCCAGCTACTTGGGAGGCTAAGGCAGGAGAATCGCTTGAAACTGGGAGATGGAGGTTGCAGTGAGCTGAGATCCTGCCACTGCACTCCAGCCTGGGTGACAGAGTGAGACTCCATCTCAAAAAAGAAAAATTAAACTAACGTAAGTTTGTCTAGTAGATCTGCCATCAGTTCTTTGTATTCTTTTCCTTAATGTGTCATACTTTACTGTTATTTTGTATGCCTCGTGGTTTTTTGTTGAAAACTGGACATTTGAATCTAATAATGTGCTAAGTCTAGAAATCAGATTCTTTCCTTTCTCCATGGATTTTTTTGGTTATTGTTTTTGTTTGTTTGCATTGTGTTTATTATTTTTGTAAGCTGTCTCTGTGCCAAAGATCAGCGTGAGACAAAATCTTCAGGAGCCCTCTGGCCTTTCTGAGTCTGTGCCTTTCCCTGGCCATAAGTAGTCACTTTCTAATTTTCCTTGAGCGTGCAGTTGTTTTTGAATGTTCTAATCTTTTTTTTTTATGAGATGGAGTCTCGCTCTGTTACCCAGGCTGGAGTGCAGTGGCAGGATCTCAGCTCACTGCAACCTCTGCCTCCTGGGTTTAAGCAATTCTTTTCCTCAGCCTCCCGGGTATCTGGGATTACAGGAGGCGCCACCACACCCAGCTAATTTTTTTGTTTGTTTGTTTTGTTTTGTTTTAGTAGAGACAGGGTTTCACCATCTTGGCCAGGGTGGTCTTGAACTCCTGACCTCATGATCTACACGCCTCATCCACACAGGGAGCAGGAAATATAGGCTTATAGGCATGAGCCACCTCGACCAGCTTTTTTTTTCTGAGGCAAGGTCTCACCCTGTAGCCCAGGCTGGAGTGCAGTGGCGCAATCTCGGCTCACTACAACCTCTGCCTCCCGGGTTCCAGCTATTCTCCTGTCTCAGCCTCCTGAGTAGCTGGGATTACAGACACGTGCCACCATACCTGGCCAATTTTTGTATTTTTAGTAGAGATGGAGTTTCACCATGTTGGCCAGGGTACTCTTGAACTCCTGACCTTAGGTGATCCACCTGCCTTGGCCTCCCAAAGTGCTGGGATTACAGGCGTGAGCCACCTCGCCTGGCTGAATGTTCTAATCTTTAATGTCTGGCTCCCAAAAGGGGAAAAAAAAAGAAATAGTGGGGGCATGGCACTGGCCCTTTAAATCAGCTGGTGGTGCCTTGAGCTGGAAGGGGAGGAGCCTGCTCCAGTGGGGGAGGCGCCTGCTCCAGTGGGGGAGGAGCCTGCTCCAGTGGGGGAGGAGCACAACTCCCAGTGGCTTCTGCCTCTTCCTCTGCACCCCCAGATCAGAAGCAGTGTTTTCTGAAAAATCTCTCAAACCCTGTTTGTCCTCTGCTCTCACACCACCACCACCACAATTGTCAACACAGAAGAAAGCTTCTGTGGCCAAAACTGTTGGGTTTTCCCCATACACCAAGCAGCAGACACCAGATGGGTATCCGCTAGTCCAGTTCTGAGGCTGTCTGTCTGGAGAGAGCATCAGATCCCACAGAGTGAAGGCTCACTCCCCAGGCCTCCTCATCACACCTCCACACACCAGTCACAAGTCGGGGCCCCTGGAACTTGTGACGTGCAAGCTTCAAGCTGGGGTTCCCACAACCCCCTGTTTGGGTTCTATTAATTTGCTGGGGCAGTTCACAGAACAGGAAGAACACTTCCTTCCAGTTACTGGTTTATTGTAATGGATACAGAGGAAGACCTCTGTGGTGTTTTATATATATACATTCATTCTTGGTTCCTGGCTGTCAGTTCCCATAGCCCTTGTTACAGTCTTTGCATAGAATGTTGGGTGTGGCCAGGCGCAACAGCTCATGCCTGTAATTCCAACACTTTGGGAAGGCTAGGCTGGTGGATGGATTGACCTCAGGAGTTCGAGACAGCCTGGGCAATTTGGCGAAACACCTGCTCTTCTGTAATCCAAGCTATTGGGGAGGCTGAGTCTGGAGGATTGCTTGAGTCTGGGAGGTGGAGGCTGCAGTCAACGGAGATTGAGCCACTGCACTCCAGCCTGGGTGATAGAGCAAGACCCTGTCTCAAATAAAAAAGAATGGGCCAGGTACGGTGGCTCACGCCTGTAATCCCAGCACTTTGGGAGGCCAAGGCAGGTGGATCACCTAAGGTGAGTAGTTCAAGAGGAGCCTGGCCAACATGGGGAAACCCCGTCTCTACTAAAAACCAAATTAGCTGGGCGTGGTGGCGCGTGCCTGTAATCACAACAGCTTCTCAGGTGGCTGAGGCAGGAGAATCGTTTGAACTCAGGAGGTGGAGGTTGCAGTGAGCCAAGACTAGGCCATTGGACTCCAGCCTGGGTTACAGACCAGACTAATCCTTTTTTCTCAAAAAAAAAGAGGATGAGATGAAGAGATGCTATAGGGAAGGGGCATGGTGCTTCCATGTTCTATGCCAGGGGTTGAAGTTCTGTGAATCTTGTCCTCAGGATTTTTGGTTGTTTGTTTCTGAGACAGGGTCTGGCTCTGTCCCCCACACTGGAGTGCAGTGGTATGTCTCTGCTTACTGCAACCTCAGCCTCTGAGACTCAAGCGATTCTCCTGCCTCAGCCACCTGAGTAGCTGGGATTACAGGCATGCACCACCATGCCCATCTTATTTTTATATTTTGTATTTTTATTTATTTATTTATTTATTTGAGACAGAGTCTTGCTCCGTCACCCAGGCTGGAATACAATGGCATGATCTTGGCTCACTGGAACCCCTGCCTCCCAGGTTCAAGCGATTCTCCTGCCTAAACCTCCTGAGTAGCTGGGATTACAGGTGCCCGTCACCATGCTTGGCTAATTTTTGTATTCTTTTTTTTTTTTTTTTAAAAGATGGGGTTTCACCATGATGGCCAGGCTGGTCTTGAACTACTGACCTCAGGTGATCCACCCACCTCAGCCTCTCAAAGTACTAGGATTACAGGCGTGAGCCACTGCGCCCAGCCTAATTTTTGTATTCTTAATAGAGACGGGGTTTCACCATGTTGGCAAGGCTGGTCTTGAATTCTTGACCTTGTGATCCCCCCTCCTCGGCCTCCCAAAGTGCTGGCATTACAGGTATGAGCCACCGCGCCCGGCAATTTTTGTATTTTTAGTAGCAACAAGGTTTTGCCATGCTGGCCAGGCTTCTGGCCTCAAGTGATCTGCTGGCCTAGGCAGCCTCCTGAAGTCAGCATTCCTTCCCCCAGGGTGTAGGGCGGGACCTCTCAGGGGAGGGTCCAAAGCCCCACAATCAGAAGGGTGGGGAGGATTAGAGTCCTGCCTTGGGGCAAGTGAAAGGAAGGAAGGAGAAGGTCAGAGGCCTGCCCTTGAGGCCCAGCACTTCCAACATTGTATGGTAAGACTGGACCTTTGCAGTGTCTCATGCCTGTAATCCCAGCACTTTGGGAGGCTGAGGCAGGAGAATCCCTCAGCCCAGTAGTTCCAGACCAGCCTAGGCAAGATAGGGATACCTCATCTCAAAAAAAAAAAAAAAAAAAGGCCAGGGTCAGTAGCTCATGCCTATAATCCCAGCACTTTGAGAGAGTGAGAGTCAGGCAGATCACTTGAACCCCAGAGTTCGAGACCAGCCTGGCCAATAAAGTGAGACCCTGTATCTACAAAAAACATAAAAGTAGCCAGGTGTGGTGGCATGTACCTGTAGTTTCAGCTACTCAGGAGGCTGAGGTGGGAGGATCAATGGTTTGAGCCTGGGAGGCAGAGATTGCAGTGGCCGACTGCGCTATTGCACTCCAGCCTGTGTGACAGAGCCAGACCCTGTCCCCAAAAAAAATTTTTTTAAAGAGACTATAACAAGATCTATGGGAGTTTTAAACCAGGATCTGTGCACAAATATATATCCTAACCCTGATGGCAGCAGTCGGTCATCATAGCACAGATCCCTGTTATCTGGAGGACAGGCTGCGTTTGCCCACTCTGGCTCCTGCAAGCTGTGTGTAGGCTGGTCCAGGACCACCTGCAACTACTGCCTGCAGGCTGGGGTGGGAAATGGGTAGCTGCCAAACTGCTAAGAGCTGAAATTGAGCAAAATTAACTGCACTTTACCATCCAAGCCTTCCCCTGGAAGTTACAAGCCTTCAATAGACTCCAGAGTTTCAAAATAGTCACATCAGGCAGATTCTGCCAGTGTAATCGTTTAGGCAGGAAAACCATTTCCTGATGTTTCCCCTTCTGCCATCTTTTTTTTTTTTTTTTTTCTAAAGATGGGGTTTCACCATGATGGCCAGGCTGGTCTTGAACTCCTGACCTCAGGTGATCCACCCACCTCAGCCTCCCAAAGTGCTAGGATTGCAGGCATGAGCCACCACGCCCAGCCTGCCATCTTAATATTATCTTTTGCAGAGCTGTTTTTAATTTATTTATTTGCGTTTTTTTTTTTTTTTTTTTTTTTTTTTGAGACAGAGTCTCACTCTGTTGCCCAGACTGCAGTAAAATAACTTGATCTTGGTTCACTACAGCCTCCACCTCCCAGATTCGAGCGATTCTCCTGCCTCAGCCTCCTGAGTAGCTGGGATTACAGGTGCGTGCCACCACGCCTGGCTAACTTTTGTATTTTTAGCAGAAACGAGGTTTCACCATGTTGGTCTAGGTAGTCTTGAACTCCTGATCTCCTGATCCTCCCGTCTCAGCCTCCCAAAGTGCTGGGATTACAGGCTTGAGCCACCACGCTGGTGAACATTTCTTATTGTCTGTCTTTTTGCTAATAGCCATCCTAGTGGGTCCAAAGTGGTATCTTATTGTGGTTTTATTTGCATTTCTGTGACAACTAACAATGGTATCTTTTTTTTTTCTTTTTTCTTTTTTTTTTAAGAGATGGGGTTTCACCATGGCCTGGATCTCTTGACCTTGTGATCCACCCACCTCGGCCACCCAAAGTGCTGAGATTACAGGCGTGAGCCACGGTGCACAGCCTGGTGAGTATCTTTTGATGTGTTTATTAGCCATTTGTATATCTTCTTTGGAGAAATGTCAATTTGGATCCTAAGCTCTTTTTTTTTTTAATAGACTTCATTTTTACAGCAGTTTTAGGCTCACAGCAACATTGAGTGGAAGGTACAGAGAGTTCCCGTCCACCCTCCTGTGCTCATTTTGTAATGGTGTAACAGAACCAACTCTAGCACTGATCCCAGCTTCACGTCTATCACAGGGCAGTGAGTGCTTCTATTCCAAAGGGCCTCACTCCAGGACCCACGCTGATGAAGTTTCTTCTATGGCATGGGGTAGAGAAAGAGAAAGTGGCAGGTTACCCACTGACTCTTAAAGCTTTAGCCAGAGATAACATATGTCACCTCCGTTCACATTTCAGTTGCAAAGCAAGTCATTCAGGAATTGCTAACTTCAAGGGGATGTGAAATTCTCTTAGGAGCCTTGGAAGGAGAGGGTATGAATATCTGTGGCCACCCCTAATGATGCATGGGAGTTAAATAAGGTTCTTTTGTGCAGGACTTGTCATTGCCTTTTCTGGGCCACCTGGCAGGCAGAGTAGCGGGGACATGCTTGACTGGGGAACCCTTTCTTTTTTTTTTTTGAGATGGAGTCTCGCTCTATCACCAGGCTGGAGTGCAGTGGCGCAATCTCGGCTCACTGCAACCTCCACCTCCCGGATTCAAGCGATTCTCCTGCGTCAGCCTCCAGAATAGCTGGGACTACAGGCACATGTCACCACACCTGGCTAATTTTTTGTATTTTTAGTTATCGATGGGGTTTCGCCATGTTAGCCAGATGGTCTCAATCTCCTGACCTCGAGATCCACCTGCCTCAGCGTCCCAAAGTGCTGGGATTACAGGCGTGAGCCACTCTGCCTGGCCCGGGGACCCTTTTTTCCCAGAGCAACTCATGGGACACGTGTTCTCTGGAATCGCCTTTGGGAACCACTGCCTTGGCTGGTGGCTACTTCCTGAAGGAGGGGTTGGCAAACTTTTTGGAAATGGCTAGTAAGTAAATATTTTAGGTTTTTCAGACCATATCACCAATTACTCCACTCTGCTGTTGTAGTGCAAGAGCCGCCATAGGTAATATGTAAATGAATGGGTGTGTCTGTGTTCCAATAACATTTTACTTATAGACACTAAAATTTGAATTTCATACAAGTTTTCTGTGTCACAAAATATTATTTTTCTGGCTGGGCGTGGTCGCTCACGCCTGTAATCCCAGCACTTTGGAAGGCCAAGGCAGGTGGATCACGAGGTCAGGAGATTGAGACCATCCTGGCCAACAGAGTGAAACCTTGTCTTTAAAATATATATACATATAATTTTTCTTTTGATTTTTTTCCCAACCATTTGAAAATGTGAAAACCCATTCTTTTTTTTTTTTTTTTAAGAGACGGGATTTCACTGTGTTGCCCAGGATGGTCTCAAACTCCTGACCTTGTGATCCTCCTGCCTCAGCCTCCCCAAGTGCTGAGATTACAGGAGTGAGCCACTGTGCCCAGTGAAAACCCATTCTTAGCTCATGGGCTATGCAGAAGCAAGTGGTGGGCTAGATTTGGCCCATGGGCCGAGGGTGGTTCACCCTGTCCTAGAGGATGGAGTCCCCGCACCTTTGCCTGGTCTGGGACTGTTCAAGCCCTGTCACCTTTCCCAGCCCCGTCGCCTACCACATCTCCGCAAGAGCCCAAGCTTGGCCATGGTAGATGCTTTTCTATGATCAAATCTCACTCTTTCACTCTCTGGGGCCCTTTCCCAGTCTGTTCCCCCTTCCAGAATGTCCTTCCAGCTCTTCTGTCCCCAGCTCTGCTTGGGAACAGTGGGGCCTCCCTTGACCTGGGAGGAATCTGGAGCTTCTGCCCAGGGGGGCTCCCACACTTCTTGGTGCTGCAGAGTCACCCCTGTGGTGCTGCATTCTGGAGCTCTGTAGATGTGTTTGCTTCCCCAGCCACACCATGAGCTTCTGGAGGGTGGGGACCTTGGCCTCCTGAGTTCTGACCCCCAGGCCTGCTATTGCTGGAATGTTTCCCCAAAAAGCACAAGTTGGAAACTTAATTTCCAGTGCAACAGTGTTTGGTGGTGAGGCCTGATGAGAGGTGGTTAGCCCCCTGAGGGCTCTGGCCTCATGAATGAATGAGTGCTGTTATTTGGAGAGCGGGGTCCTTATAAAATGGCATGTTTGGCCGTGTGTGGTGGTTCACACCTGTAATCCCAGCACCAAGAGCTGAGATCACGCCATTGCACTCCAGCCTGGGCAACAAGAGCACAACTCCGTCTCAAAAAAAAAAAAAAAAAAAAAAAAGGCCAGGTGCCGTGGCTCACGCCTGTAATCCCAACACTTTGAGAGGCCAAGGCTGGTGGATCATGAGGTCAGGAGTTCAAGACCAGCCTGGCCAACGTTGTGAAACCCCATCTCTACTAAAAATATAAAAATGAGCCAGGAGTGGTGGCGGGCACCTGTAATCCCAGCTACTCGGGAGGCTGAGACAGGAAAATAGCTTCAACCCTGGAGGCAGAGGTTGCAGTGAGCCGAGACTGCACCATTGCACTCCAGCCTGGGCGACAGAGCGAGACTCCATCTCAAAAAATAAAAAATTAATTAAAATTAAAATTAAAAAAATAAATTTCCATTCTTTATTAATTACACATCTTAGGTATTCTGTTACAGCAACACACCATTGACTCAGACTGAAAATTGGTATGGAGAACTGGGGCTGCTGCGGTCATAGATACCTGAACATGTGGGAGGGCTTTGGAACTGGGTGATGGGTTAAGCCTGGAAGAATTCAGAGGAGCAGGCTAGAACCCTCTGATAAGCCATCAAGGGAGCATTCAGAGGATTCTGGTGAGGGCTCCAGAGAGAGCAGCTACAGGGAGAGTAGAAATCTTAGAGACTGCTTAGGTGATAATGACCAGGATGCCTGTGGGAATGCAGACAGTGGAGTCTCCTGACAGGTCTCAGACAAAAACGAGAAACCAGGTCTTAGACATTAGAGGAGGGGTCATCCTTGTTATTATATAAAGTGGCAACAAACGTGGCCATATTGTGTCTATGCCTGATGATTTTACAGAAGGAAGAATTTTTTTTCCTTTTCTTTTTGAGATAGGGTCTTGCTCCATTGCCCAGGCTGGAGTGCAGTGGTGTGATCATGGCTCACTGTAGCCTCAACCTCCCTGGTTTAGGTGATCCTTCCACCTCAGCCTCCTGAGTAGCTGGGACTACAGGTATGCCTCACCATGCCCAGCTAATTTTTGTACTGTTTGTAGAGGCAGGGTCTCCCTATGTTGCCCAGGCTGGTCTCAAACTCCTGGGCTCAAACGATCCTCCCACCTCAGCCTCCCAAAGTGCTGGGATTACAAGCATGAGTCACCAAGTCCAGCCTGAAGGCAGAATTGAAGAGCCTTAAACTGGAATATCTGGCTGAAGAAATCTCTAAGCAGGAAAGCACTGAAAGAGCTGCTTGGCTTTTTTCTGAGACACTCTCACCCTTTCGCCTAGGCTAGAGTGCAATGGCACCATCTTGGCTCACTGCAACCTCCGCCTCCCGGGTTCAAGGGATTCTCCTGCCTCAGGCTCCCAAGTAGATGGAATTACAGGTGTGTGCCACCATGCCTGGCTAATTTTTTGTATTTTTAGCATCTTTAGTAGAGATGAGGTTTCACCATGTTAGCCAAGCTGGTCTCGAACTCCTGACCTCATGATCCGCCTTCCTCGGCCTCCCAAAGTGCTGGGATTATAGGTGTGAGCCATCACACCTGGCTGCTTGGCTTCTTTCAACTGTGAACAGCAAAATTAGAGAGGAAAGAAATTATTTTTTTTTTTTTTAGTTTTGTTGTTTGCTCTTGTTGCCCAGGCTGGAGTGCACTGGCATGATCTTGGCTCACTGTAATCTCTGCCTCCCGGGTTCAAGCGATTCTCCTGCCTCAGCCTCCTGAGTAGCTGGGATTACAGGTGTGAGCCACCATGCATGTGAAAATAATTTTATATATTTAGCACCCTCGAGGGTTCTCCATATTGGCCAGACTCTTCTCAAACTCCTGACCTCAGGTGATCTGCCCGCCTCGGCCTCCAAAAGTGCTGGGATTACAGGTGTGAGCCACCATGCCCAGCCAGGAGAAATGATTTGAAGACGAAATTATAATGAACAGAGAAGCCCAATGGGGAGATTTGGAAAATTTGCAGCCTGGCCATACCAAGCATGAAAGGCAGGTTTAGGAGAGCAAATCAAGGCTGTGGTCAAGCCACTACTTTTTTTCTTTTTTTTTGAGATAGAATCTCGCCCTGTCACCCAGGCTGGAGTGCAGTGGTGTGATCTCGGCTCACTGCAGCCTCCACCTCCCGGGTTCAAGGGATTCTCCCGTCACAGCCTCCAGAGTAGCTGGGATTACAGGCATGTGCTACCACGCCCGGCTAATTTTTGTATTTTTAGTAGAGACGGAGGGTATCACAGTGTTAGCCAGAATGTTCTCAATCTCCTGACCTCATGATCCGCCCGCCTCAGCCTCCCAAAGTGCTGGGATTATAGGCATGAGCCACTTTCTAAGATTAGTAAGGCCAGTTCTATTCATCAAAGCAACAAGAGAATGACCCTGAAGGCATTTCAGAGATATCTGAGGCAAGATAAGACCTTGACAGGGTTTCCTGGAGAGGCACAGAGGGAAACCTCAGCATTCATAGCCCTGTGCCACCTCAAACCTCTGTCCCTGTGTTCTGGCACAGTGCCTAGCTGCCCCAGCCACAGCTCAAGCTGACCCGGGTCCCGCTTGACTCACTGCCCTGGAAGCTCACCCCTGTAATCCCAACACTTTGGGAGGCAGAGGTGGGCGGATGGTGTTAGCTCTCAAGTTCAAGACCAGCCTGGGCAACATGGCAAAACCCAGTCCCTACAAAAATTACAAAAAATTAGCTAGGAATGGTGGCACACACCTGTAGTCCCAGCTACTCAGGAGGCTGAGGTGGGAGGATTGCTTGAGCTTGGGAGGTAGAGGCTTCAGTGAGCTGTGATCCTGCCATTGCACTCCAGCCTGGGCATTGTAAAAAAAAAAAAAAAACTATTGTCTACCAAAATCTGCATTAGGGAGAAAGAAAAAAAAGATATAATGTTTTCTGCCTATTGAGCTTTGGATTTACTTAGGACCAGTTACCCCTTCTTTCTTTCCTGCTTCTCCCTTTTGGAATGGGAATGTCTAGCCTATGCCTGTATTTTGGAAATAGATAACTTCTTTGATTTCATGGGCTTGTGGCTGGAGGGGATGAAGGGTGCCTGAGTCTCACTCATCTCTGATTTAGGTGAGACTTTGAAGTCTCAACTTTTGAATTGGTGCTGGAGCAAGCTATGACTTTGGGGCTATAGAGGTGGAATGCATTTTGAATGTGAGAGACATGAATTTGGAGCATGAATTCCAGGAGTAGAATGCTAGGGTTTGAATACATTCCCCAAAAACCATGTGTTAGAAACTTAATCCCCAGTGAGGCAGCACAGGGACATGGGGCCTAGTGGGAAGTGTTCAGGTCAACAGGTCTTTGCCTCAGGAATAGTTTAATGCCATTATTGAGAGAGTGGGTTTTTTTCTTTTTTATTGTGGGAGTGGGTTCATGATACAAGGACACATTCAGTCCTGTTCTTTCTCTCTCTCTGCTCTCCATCTCTCATGAAGCACAAAGTCTTACCAGATGCAGGCCCCTCTGTTTTGGACTTTCAGCTTCCAGAGCTGTGAGAAATACGTTTCTGTTCTTTGTAAGTTACCCATCTTAGATATTCTGTTATAGCAGCACATAACACACTGGTTCCCGTGTGGTGCTACAAAAGTCACTTCTGGCTGGGTGTGGTGGCTCACACCTGTAATCCCAGCATTTTGGGAGGCCAAGGTCAGGAGGATCACTTGAGTCCAGGAATTTGCAACCGGCCTGGGCAACATAGTGAGACATTGTCTTTATTAAAAATAAAAAAACTGGCTGAGTGTGATGATGCGTATCTATAGTCCCAGCTACTCGGTAGGCTGAGGTAGGATGATTGCTTGAGCCTGGGAGGATTACTTGAGCCTGGGAGGTCGAGGTTGCTGGGAGCCATGATCGTGCCACTGCACTCCAGCCTGGATGACAAAGTAAGACCCTGTCTCAAAAATAAAAATAAAATGAAAGTCACCTCCTCTCTCAGGACCTCAGTCTCCACGTCTGTCAGATGGAAGCAATGTCTCCTGCCCTGGATGCCTCCTGAGCTTGTTCTGAGAGTCAGATAAGGCTGGCCCCAAAGGAACGTGACCAGCAGAAAGCTGACCTTGGAGGATGATGGCTAGAGTTCACTGGAATTTCATTGTTGGGCACTGATCTTGTGCCGGGCACCACTGGAAGTGATCAGGAGCACAAAGCCCAGGCCCTGCTGAGAGGGGACGCGGCTGGTGACACAAAATCCTGTTGCTGTGTCCCCAGCACCTGGGACAAAATAGACTCAGGGTATGGGAGCTGACTCAAGGAACCTAGATGAAAGGGGCTCAGGTGTCTGGGAGCTCCCAGACTGTCAGGGAGAATGACATGAACACCAAACCCTGCCCTGCGTTGCTGCATTGTCCTCTAGGGACTGGGCACTGAAGCTTCCTGCAGCAGACAAAATTTGGGTCTGAATCTGAGCCAAAAGCCCCCTCATTTATAAATGGGGAAACATGATTTCACATTGATCCAAAAATAAAAAATAATAAAAAATAAAAACAAAACATGGGGAAACTCAGGCCCTGAGTGTTCCAGGCGCTCTCAGGCAGCCAGAGGCAGCACCTGACCTGGCCCAGGCCCTCTCCCCGGAGCGCACAGATGCCAGGATGTGTGGAATGGCGCCCCTCTCGGGCTGCTGGGCCCCATGGTCTGCTAATTACACATCATTTTTGGCATCACATGCAACTTCGGGGAACTGGAGAATGTCATTGTCAAAGTATTTTTGAATATTTGCCTTCTCAGCAAGAAGATGAGACGGCTGTGAGAACACTCAGTCTTCCACGGGATGGGTACTAACAAAAATAACAAGCAGCGTGAGCTGGAAGGACCTGGGAGCCTGGAGAGATGCCTGGAGGAGTCCCCCGCACTGCCTATCACAGCTGTGTGACTGCGAGACAGGGCTCTGTTCCCCTGGGCCTCAGTGTCCTCCCCTGAAAAATGGCTCATTCATTTCTCAGGTGTGTATGAAGTTGCCAGATGCCACACACTGCTCTATGCTCCGGCGAACAAAACAGACAGAAATCCCTGCTCTCATGGGCTCCCATCCCCAGGGGGGCCATACCATAGAAATAAAATTGGATATGCCAGGAGTGACATGTACAAGGGAGACCCTAGGGGTGGGGCTGTCAGGGATGGCCTTGCTGAGAAGGTGGCATGTGAGCGAGGATGTGAAGGAGGCAGGAGGCAGCCCAGGGGGTGTCGGTGGGAAGCGTACTCTGGCACAGGGAGCCGCAGGTGCGCAGGCCCTCCACTCGGGGCAGGACTGGTTGTTCCGGCAGCATCAGGGAGGCCAGGCGCGCTGGAGCAGCTGATGACTCCGGGAGGCCAGATGACAAGACTGGGTCATAAGAGGCCACTGGAGGCCAGCTTGCTGCTTGTGGAGGGCCTTGTAAACTTCTGGAAAGCTTTTCTTCTTTTCTTTCTGTTTTTTTTGGTGGTGTTTGACAGGGTCTCCCTCTGACTCCCAGGCTGGAGTGCAGTGGCTGGAGCACGCTGTTACCTCAAACCCCTGGGCTCAAGTGTGTGCCACCATGCCTGGCTAATTTTTACAAGTTTTTTCTTTTTTTGTTTTTGAAACAGAGTTTTGCTCTGTCACCCAGGCTGGAGTGTAGTGGTGAGATCTTGGCTCACTGCAACCTCCTCCTCCTGGGTTCAAGCGACTCTCCTGCCTCAGCCTCCCGAGTAGCTGGGATTACAGGTACCTGTCACCTCTCATGGCTAATTTTTTTTGTATTTTTAATAGAGAAGGGGTCTTGCTATGTTGGCCAGGCTGGTCCTGAACCCCTGACCTCAGGTGATCGGCCCACCTCCCGAAATGCTGTGACTACAGGTGTGAGCCACCTCTCCTGGGCTTAATTTTTAATTTTTTTTTTCTCCTCCTCCTTCACCCTTTTTTTTTTTTAAGATGGGGTTTCACCCTATTGGTCAGGCTGGTCTGGAACTCCTGACCTCAGGTGATCCGCCCACCTCAGCCACCCAAAGTGCTGGGATTACAGGCGTGAGCCACTGGGCCTGGCCTTTTAATTTTTATTTTTTAATTTTTTTGTAGGAATGGAGTCTCTCTATGTTGTCCAGACAGGTCTTGAACTCATGGCCTCAAGTGATTTGTCTGCCTCAGCCCATTGCACTCCAGCCTGGGTGACAGAGCAAGACTCTGTCTCAGAAAAAAAAAAAAAAAAGGTACAATTCAGGGACATACAGTACATTGATGACGCTGCACAGCCACCTCCACAGTGCAGTGCCAGCAGGAGAGCTGTGCTCATGAAGCAGGCCCTCCCTTCCCTCTGTGTGCTAGGCCGGTGCGGGGACAGACAGGCTATGGGGCTGCCAGCAAGGCAGATGCTAGGGGAGTTGGGGGAGGTGGCTGGAGGAGAGGAGGGTCTTCGGCCATCCCCTGCATCACTCCAGGGGTCCCAGGATGCGTGCACAGCAAAGGAGACCCTGCAATGCATTCTCCTCTAGAGAATGCTGGGCACTGCAGCGGCATAAGCAGGATGGTGAGACAAACAGCTCCTGGGCCAGCTGGGGCCCCATGAGGGAGAGACAGCAGAACCAAGAGTCCCAGGGCTGCAGCTGAGATAGGGCTGGTAATGAGGCACAGCCCTGGAGGGGCAGGGGTAGGGACTTGCCATGGATGGGATAGTCAGAAGGCTCCCGGAGGAGGTGACATGTAGGTTGTATAAGATGGAGGAAGCCTGGGAAGATTGGGGGAAAGGTTTTCCAGGCCTAGGAACAGCATGTGCAAAGGCCCTGAGGCAGGTGCAGGCTGTGATGGGGAGGGGAAACGTGAGGCCAAGAGTGGAAGTGGAGGATGGAGGCAGGGCCACGTCTCTTGCGCCTGGGGCCAGCTGTGGAGTGCTTGGAATTTCATCCTTGGTACACAGGAAATCCCTGTGGGGGGAGGGGAGTTGTAAGCCCGGAAAGACGTGATCCAGCCCTTGCTTCAAAGATGATCTCTGGCTGTCGCATGGTTAGGGATGGCAGTTGGGAGGGTGTGCTGGTATCTAAGCTGGTAGATGAAAGAGTACAATTCAGGTATCCCACTTCCCAGGGCACCCTCATGTGGCTCTTGACTGGCCCAGTACCTGGTGTCTCCTGGGAAAAGGCCCCACATGTCTCTTATCTGTGAACAAGTGGTGAATGGAAGCCCATCTAGCTGGGCCAGGCCTGACCATCCACAAGACCAAATGCCAGCAGCCCTCTCTGTGTCCCACCCCTGCACACTAGGGCCATTCCTCTGTCTGTCTGTCTGTCCCAGGGAGAGTTCCCTGGTTTGTCTTTTACTGAAAGATCCTAGGAGAAGGGAGGGCTAGTTGTTACTCTTGTGGACAAGGGGTAGTAGGTCCTCAGCCTTTTTTTTTCTGAGATGAAGTCTTGCTCTGTCCCCCAGGCTGGAGTGTAGTGGCATGATCTCAGCTCATTGCAACCTCTGCCTGCCAGGTTCAAGCAATTCTCCTGCCTTAGCCTGCTGAGTAGCTGAGATTACAGGCGCCCACCACCATGCCCAGCTAATTTTTGTACTTTTAGTAGACATGGGGTTTACTATATTGGCCAGGCTGGTCCTGAACTCCTGACCTTAAGTGATCCGCCTGCCTCGGCCTCCCAGAATGGTGGGATTACAGGTGTGAGCCCTTGTGCCCAGCCCAGGAAACCACTCTTGGGAAGCAGTTTCTAGATAGAAAAAGAACACCCCTCTCTCTGAGGGTATAAAGGTCAGTGTAGCTGATATCTGTCGCCATGAGGCTGCTGAGAAGCCAGTGCTCTGCTCAGCATCCATGTCCCTGGCAATGTGTCTACACTCTTACTCGGGTCTTGTTTAAATGTCCCAGCCTGACCCAAGACAAAGTCAGCAGTGGTGACTGAAGGAGCCCGTGCTGCGTGGCAGGCTCTGTGCTGCGCATGGGATTCCAGATAGACAGGAGTGAGACCCTGTCTCGAAGAGCTTACAATTCAGGGTGGGGCGGAGGGAGGGAAGCACAGTAACAGCCCTAAGCATGGTTCATGACAACTACATCAGTGCTGGGAGGGGGAACGCCAGGGCCTGGCGCAGGGGGCTCCCTGGAGGAGGGGGCCTGTGAGCTGAGCTGTGAAGGTCAAGTGGGCATGATCTCCGTCACGTGCCCTGGTGGGAGCCTCACCCCTGGGCAATCCCACAAAGGGAGGCTCCAAAAGTGGGAAATCTCAAGGCCAGCTTAGGCAGGAGGCCCTCTCCTCTCCCGAGTGGGGACCTCCTTCAGCCTGGGACTGAGCTGTGCCCCAGCTGGGCTTCCCACATGCCTGTGGCCCCTTGAGGGAGGCCTCACACTGGTCCCAGGACTGCTGCTGTGTCTCCCACCGCCTCATGGGAGGCTGCTTCAAGAAAGTGAACAGCATTCCCGAGGGAACATAAAGAAAGGGTGGGGCAGCTGGGCAGGAAAGGGCCCGGCCCACACTTCCCCTCTCCAATCTTATCTTGATGACAGGCTCCCAGCCTGGCCTCCATGTGTTCATCTGGATCTGGAGGGACCCGGGCTGCAAGGCTGGCGCTGGGGTTGACATAACTGTAAAGCATGGATGTGGCTCACCACGAGCCTGGGGATGAGGACTCGTTGGGGTGGCCTTCTTGTGGGAATGGGGTGGGGCACCCATGCTGGCCCTGGCACCCTAGCAAAGGTGTGGGTGTGGAGAGCCAGGCCTGAAGTCTCAAGGCCTGGCAGGGAGGCCGTCTCCCCCACACCATGGCAAATGAAGGATTCAAAGGAAACGAAATCTACAGAAACGCAGAGACCCGGGACTGGGCGCAGCAGCTCACGCCTATACTTCCAGCACTTTGGGAGGCTGAGGCAGGTGGATCACCGAAAGTCAAGAGTTCAAGACCAGCCTGACCAATATGGTGAAACCCCATCTCTACTAAAAATATGGAAATTGGCTGGGCATGGTGGCATGCACCTGCAGTTCCAGCTACTTGGGAGGCGGAGGCAGGAGAATCGCTTGAACCCGGGAGACGGAGGTTGCGGTGAGCTGAGATCGTGCCACTGCACTCCAGCCTAGGCGACAGAGCAAGACTCTGTCTCAAACATCCCCAAAAAAACAGAAATGCAGAGACCCTGACTGCTGTGTTCTGTGTCTTCTTCCTCCTCATTCTTCTCGGTTATTTAATCATCTCTATTTTCTAAACAGCTTCACTGAGATCTAATTCATACTACATGCCATACAATTCACCCAAGGGAAGTGTCCCATGCAGTGGTTTTAGGATATCCAGAGTTGTGCAGCCATCACCACAATCAATGTTAGAGCATCTCATCGCCTTGGAAAGAAACCCTGTGCCCATTCACAGTCACTCCCCATTCCCCTCCCACTCAGCAACCAACAAGCTGCTTTCTGGCTGTTCTGGACATTTTGTAGAAATGGAATCACACACTATGTGGTCTTTTGTGACTAGCTTCTTCATTTAACCTGTTCAGGATTCATCCACCTTGTAGCATCCTTTTTACGGCTGACCCATATTCCGGTGTGGATAGACCACATTTTGTTTAAACATTCATCAGTTGAGGGACATTAAGTATGAATAATCGTGCTATGAACATTTGCCCACAAGTTTTTGTGTGGACCTGTTTTCAGTTCTTTTGGGTATGTATCTCCGAGTGGGATTTCTGGGTCAAATGGCAACTCTATGTTTAACTTTTTGAGAAATGCCAGACTACTCGCCAAACCAGCTGCACTATTTTACATGCCCACCAGCAGTGGGTTCCAGCACATGTTACTGTATCTTTTTGATGAGTGCTATCCTAGTGGGCATGAAGTGGCATCTCACTGCAGCTTTGATTTTCATTTCCCTGATGGCTAACATTGAGCATCTTTGCATGTGGTTCTTGGCCGTTTGTGGTTTTTTTTTTGGCGGAGTCTCACTGTCACCCAGGCTGGAGTGCAATGGGGCGATCTCAGCTCACTGCAACCACCACCTCTCGGGTTGAAGCGATTCTCCTGCCTCAGTATCCCGAGTAGCTGGGACTACACGGACCCAGCACAGTGCCCAGCTAATTTTTTTTTGCATTTTTAGTAGAGACGGGGTTTCACCATGTTGGCCAGGCTGGTCTCAAACTCTTGACCTCAAATGATCCACCCACCTTTGCTTCCCAAAGTGCTGAGATTACAGGTGTGAGCCACCTTGACTGACCCTTCTTGGCCATTGGTATCTCTTCTTTGAAGAAATGTCTATTCAGACATTTAACCCTTTTTTAACGTGGGCTATTTATTTTTTTATTATTACTTTGAGACAGAGTCTCACTCTGTTGCCCAGGCTGGGGTGCATAGGTGCCTTCACAGCTCACTGCAGTTTCCAATGTCTGGCCTCAAGCCATCCTCCCACCATAACCTCACAAAGTGCTGGGATTACAGGTGTGAGTCACCACACTCAAACTCTTTTTTTCTTTTTTCAATAGAGACGGGGTTTTCACCAGATTGGCCAGGCTGGTCTCCAACTCCTGACCTTAGGTGATCCATCCGCCTCGGCCTCCCAAAGTGCTGGGATTACAGGCTTGAGTCACCGTGCCCTGCCCCAACCTCTTTTTTTTAAGACAGTCTCCCTCTGTTGCCCACTGGAGTGCAGTGGCGCAATCTTGGCTCACTGCAACCTCTGCCTTCTGGGTTCAAGCGATTCTCATGTCTCAGCTTCCCAAGTAGCTGGGATTACAGGCATGTGCCACCATGCTCGGCTAATTTTTGTGTCTTTAGTAGAGACGGGGTTTCACCATGTTGGCCAGGCTGGTTCCAAACTCCTGGCCTCAAGTAATCAGCCCACCTCAGCCTCCCAAAGTGCTGGGATTACAGGTGTGAGCCACCATGCCCAGTTTACTGTCCCTTATCAGACATGTGATTTGCAAATATTCTGTCCCATTATGTAGATTGTCTTTGCAATTTTTTAATGGTATAATTTTTAGGACAAGTTTTAATTTTTTTGTAATTAGTAGAGGCAGGGTTTCTCTATGTTGGTCAGGCTGGTCTTGAACTCCAGACCTCAGGTGAACCACCCGCCTCCACCTCCCAAAGTGTTGGGATTACAGGCGTGAGCCACCATGCCCAGCCTAAAGGTTAATTTAAATAAAGATGTAATTAACAGCTCTAGTTCGTGGTCCCCTGAATTCTATCCATGGATTCCAGGTTCAGAACTCCTAGGATGGCAAAAATTCCTGCCTTAAGTCTCAGTTTTCCAATAGTCCTTTGGGGGCTTGAACCCTCCCAGGAATGGCTTTAGGGTGTTTTCCTGACACTTCCCAGCCCTGGCCCATACCCTGCCCTCTGCCTGCCTCCATCCTTGGGGAAGAAATTCCTTGCCAAGCAGAATTTTCTAACAAGCCCAAATATAGTAATAATAATTAGTACCAGCAAGAACTATAAACACTGGGGTAGGAAAGCCTGTACCTGTCTCTTCCTGATTCCTTCCCCTCACTCCTGAACTTATGGAGACTGAACCCCTTTGGCCTTTGCTGTCTCCATCACTGGGGTATGTTTGATGACTGATTTTGCTGTACGAGGTACTTCTTTCCCATTTTCTAATCATTTTGTAACACATGCTGACTCTTTTCCCTTCCCTTCTCCTTTCCCTGGGAAAATACAATGAATAAATAAACTTATCGATACTGATAGTTAAAATTATAAACACTGTATATTTAGAAGCAGACCAAGCATCTTTCGGACATCCTTGCCCCTGGCCATCCCAGTGTCCCTGGGGCAACTCTGGCCTTGGGTAAGAGGCTCCATAGTTCCTGACTTAGCTGTGCCCCAGCTCCTCCCCTCACATCATGCCTGACCCTAGGAAGTATTTCACCTCTGGGTGCCTCAGCTTTCTTATCTATAAGGGTGGGGGATGAGATGGTCATAATTTTTTTTTTTTTTTTTTAATACAGACGAGATCTCGCTATGTTGCCCGGTGCCCTGGCTCAAGCCTGTAAACCCAGCACTTTGGGAAGCCAAGGTGGGAGGATCTCTTGAGCCCAGAAGTTCGAGACCAGCCTAAGCAACATAGGGAGAGACTATCTCCGCAAAAAGTTTAAAAAAAAAAAAAAAAAAAAGGGCAAGGCAGGGTATAGCATGTCTGTAGTCCACTTGGGAAGCGTAGGGGATAGGATTGCCTGAATCCAGGAGGTCAAGACTGTGGTGAGCCTAGGTGACAGAGCAAGACAGGTATAAAAAAAAGTCCGTAAAACAAGTAAAATGCCAGGATTTCAGGCCTGGTATTTGGAAGGGGTGGGGCGAGGAGTGGGAAGATTTCAAAGGACCCTATCAGTTCTCAGCCTCCTTTATCAAAGGGAACCCTCCTTTTTCAGACTGGTGGGGTGGGGTGGGGAGGGCCCCCTGGGGCAGGGCCCGGGCTAGGGTGAGGCTGGCCAAGTGTCCAGGGTGCAGAATGGAGGAGGCCCTCTCTCCAGTGCTCCACAGTCTTAGAGCCTGGATCCCGGCTCTGCCCTGGAGGCTCTAGGCTTTCCTTCCACTTAGGACCCGATCTCGGAAATGAAGAGGCTCTTTCCTGAGACTTCCAGAAAAAGTTCCGGAATAGGGTTTTTTTGTTTGTTTTTTGTTTTTCTGAGACAGTCTCACTTTGTTGCCCAGGCTGGAGTGTGGTGGCGCGATCTTGGCTGACTACAATCCCCATCTCCTGGGTTCAAGCGATTCTCCCGCCTCAGCATCCTCAGTAGCTGAGACTATAGGTGCCCGGCACCACACTCGGCTTTTTTGTATTTTTGGTAGAGGCAGCGTTTCACCATGTTGGCCAGGCTGGTCTCAAACTCCTGACCTCAGGTGATCCACTGGCCCCTGCCTCCGGAAGAGCTGGGATTACAGGTGTGAGCCACCACGCCAATGGGCCTTGGTTGGCCTGGCTAGGTCATGTGCTCATGCCTGAGCCAATCATGGCAGCCAGGGAGCTGGGGAGCTCCGATTGGCCAGGTCTGGATCACGTGCTAGTCAGGGATGAGGATGCCCCAAGCAAACCACGTGGAGGAGGGTGTTGGAGAGAGGTTCCTCTAGAAGGATGCTGCACTGACAAATAAGGCCCTCATCATACATGTTCAGTGTTGCTTCAGACTTCACTTGTTTTGGGGGCCCTCCCCTTATAGGGACTGGCTCCTGCTCTATGCCCCAGCAGCAGCCTGTATTCCCTGTCATCCATCCATCCATCCATTCTTCACGAAACAAATATTTAATGAAAGGAAAAAGGCGAGGAGGAATCTCGATGATAGGTTGAAAGCCGCAGAGGAGACTGACCTGTGAGGTAGGAGGAAGACCAGGTGAACCGCAGTCCCTAGGTCCAGAGAAGTGAGGGAGTTTCCAGGAGGAGTGGTCGACTCAGCTGCTGCTGAGCTCAATGAGAACAAGTAGTGACCCCCCAGCTTGGGCATCAGAGATTGTGGGTGACCTTAGCAGGCGTTAAGGGGTGGGGATGCAGCCCTGCAGCTTGGGGTGAGGAGACACTGGGACACTGGGGGTGGAGGAGGTGAGTGTAGGCAAGTCTTCGGAGATGTCTGCGAAGGAAGGGAGGGAGAAATGGCCAGAGGCAGGAGAGGGCTGGTGGCAGAGGTCGGTCCAGAGAGAGGCTGATGGCACTGAAAAGCATCCAGGGGCGGGCAGCAGCAGGAGGGGATCCTAGGCCTGAGGAGGAGGTGGGTGCCCGGCAGGGAGGTTTGTCAGTTTGGGGACTGGGAGAGGAGAAAAATCCTGAAGGCTTTCATTTTTCTCTAAGAATGAGGTAAGGCCACGGGCTGAGAGCCCAGGCAGAAGGGGCTGTGGGAGGTGTAAGGAGAGGGGAGCAAGCATGAGGTCTTAGTTTCAGAGTGGGAGTCTCACCGAAAAACATGGTAGGGCTGCCGGCTTTGTGGATGCGTTAGAAGTGTGGGATCACAAATTCCCAATCCCAGGGCTGTGTGCCGAGCCCTCTCCCCAAGCAATGGGAAGGCGGGTATCCTTAAGGTTGGGGTTCCCCTATGCTGGAAGGACGGACTCTTATTATAATCCATCAGGCCAGGAGGTAGGTACTATTTTCTGTATTTTACGGTTGGGAAATCTGAGAGCTTCAGACCAATATAGTATTCGCGTAGCATTGGGGTCAGACAAACTAGAACAGGGCCTGGCACATGTTAGGTGTTAATGTTCGTTGAAAAAAAATAAAAAGAATGCGTGTAAAGTCCACTGCTGCGCCCCTACCGGTAGGCAAGCCTGGAAGTGGCCTCAGCCTTGGGGGCTGGTAGGTAGAAGAGGGTGGCCCTGTGTGCTCTGCTATCCCTGCTGCCTTCATGACCTAGTATCAGCCTTGTGCCCTTGTAGATGGATCCTTCCAGAGTCTGGTGGTAGAACTTTGTAGACAGGTACCAAGCGAGCGAGGCAGCGTGTTCTGGACCTCATTCCTCACACAGGGCTCACCTCCGGATGAGTCAGAGCCCTCAGCCAGGGGCCCAACCCCGGGAATGCCACCCTGGTTCTGTACCCTGCCTAAGCCAGCTGAAAGGGTGTATCAGGGCACACACCTGCAGCATCCAGGGCCCTCCAAGGAGAGGGAGGTCCTTTAGAGGAGAGTCCAAGAGCTGCGACCCTGAACTTGGTGGGGGCAGGGCTTCTCTACCAGGAGGACTAGGCAGAAGTGAATGTGATCTCTTCAATAAAGTTAATAGTAATGGTTCATACCGCAGAAAATGTGCAGGAGAAAATCCTGCTTATTTATTCCGGCTTTAAAACTATAAAACTCCCAAATTCTCCCTGTAGCGCTATTTATATCCAGAGCTGGTCCCCATATGAAGCTCAGGTTTGAAGTAACTTAAAAGAAAAATAGCCATCCCTGCTTTAAAAAGATTTCCCGTATAGACCTCCACTGGTCTAATCACGAAGGGCGCGTTGTTTCGCGGTTGGTTGGGGGGAGGGGCACCGGGACCTCCAATGCAGTTACGCCCCTCAGCCCCTCAACAGCTGTACGGCTGCCCGCTGGTCCCTCTCCAGGGCAGCGGCTCCCAGGCTGGCCTCAGCCGACCCCACCCGCCCGCGCCCCGTGTTCTTCCTCGCCGGGGTGCTGGGGGGAGTGGGGAGGCGGGGCGGGCAGCAGATCCGGAAAAGTAGCTGTTATCGCCCCGGAGGAAGTTGACCCTCCTCCTTCGCCGAGGGCTTGGGATGAAAATAGCTTCTTCCTCTTTACCCTTCCTGGACCCCCCACGGCAGGACGACTCGGCCCCTTCATTCATCCTCCAGCGGCCATCCCGGCGGCTCGGGCGTCCCCACGCGGGGACTCTGTGCCCCGGGGGCCCGCGGGAATCCTCCCTAAGGCCTTCGCCGCGGGGGGCGCGCCCCGCACCCGGGCCACCCCGGGGGCCCCCGGCCTCCCCCACCCAATTAGCGGGCAGCACTGCGGACCCGAGTCCCCACGCGGCTCGCGCCGGGGGAGGCGGCCGCCTGGGAAGCCCGTCCCCCGCGTCGCGGCCCCCGCCCCCACGAGCCCCGCATCCCCTGGGAAAGGCGGGGGCGCAGCGAGTTTCCCCCAATTAGTTTCCTCTTTGTATGGAGTCTCAGCGCGCCCGTACCCCTCCGCGCAGCGGAAAGTAGTCCCGGCCGGGCGCTCCGCGGCTTTCCAGCGCCGGGCCCGTTTTACTTTGAGAAGCCGACGGGACTCTTGGTGGGGTCCTTCGGAGTGGGGCAGGGGTCGCGGGAGGCTTGCGCGGGCCGCAGGGGCGGGGACCCCGGCCGAGGGGAGGGGCGAGGAGGGCCGCGAACTCCTCGCCGCTGCCTGGAGAGATGGATCATGGGGCGTAGGGAGATGGCAAACCTCAAACCACGTACGGCGGGCGATACGCGTCAACCGAACATCGCCAACGGAAGCCCGGAGCCGCCCCTCCCCGCTCCCCCGCCCCGCTGCCCTGGACGGACGGGCGCGCGGAGCCAACCCGGCTGCCGCTCGCCGTCCAAATCCCACCAGAGCCAATGGGAGAGTGAGGAGGGCGGAGCCATCGCGTCACGTTGGGCTGCGCTACCCCCGGCGCCCTGCAGGCCCCGCCCCTGCCTCCTCCCCTCCCCTCTCGCTGCTCCCGGAGTAGTTGGTGCCAGTGAAGTGAGGGCGGCGATGAGAGCGAAAGTTGCGCTCGGCTCGGCGCTGGGGGCTTGAAGCGGCTCCGCGCTCTGCCCGTCTGGGCCTCCCAGGGCTCGGACTCGCGCCCGTGGGGTCCCGCTGCGCCCGCCTGGCCCCGCGCCCGCCCCGCACCCCCTCCCCCGGCTCTGCGCCCCCTCCTCAGGAGTCGCGGGTCCCCGCCACTTTCGCACAGCCCCGGCCCCCGTCGATGCCGGCCATGGTAGAGAAGGGCCCCGAGGTCTCAGGGAAGCGGAGAGGGAGGAACAACGCGGCCGCCGCCGCCTCCGCCGCCGCCGCCGCCGCCTCGGCCGCCTGCGCCTCGCCCGCCGCCACCGCCGCCTCGGCCGCCGCCGCCTCCTCCGCCTCGACCGCCGCCGCCTCGGCCGCCGCCGCCCCCAATAATGGCCAGAATAAAAGTTTGGCGGCGGCGGCGCCCAATGGCAACAGCAGCAGCAACTCCTGGGAGGAAGGCAGCTCGGGCTCGTCCAGCGACGAGGAGCACGGTAGGTGGCAACCGCCCCCGCGGCTCCGGGCCCCGCGCCCCGCGACCCGCTCACCGCCGTGCTCTGCTTCCCCCGCAGGTGGAGGCGGCATGAGGGTCGGACCCCAGTACCAGGCGGTGGTGCCCGACTTCGACCCCGGTGAGTAGCGCCCCCGGCCGGGGCCGCGCATAGAGTCCCGGGCGGCCGGCGGCGGGGATGAGCGGGAGCCTTGGGTCCCCGGCGAGCCCGTGGGGGCGGGAACCCGCCGACAACTTTCTTTTTGTGTGTGCGTTCGCCCTGCCGTCCGCGGGGAGAACAGCAGGGCGAGGACGAGGTGGCGCACACGCACACGAGTGTTCTGCAAACGTGTCTCTGCAACCGGGGGAGGCCAGGTCGCCCCCAGCCGGGCCGGCGCCGCTGCCCCCTACGCTTCCGAGGACTGCGGGTGGCATCGGGGGTGGCCACACCTGGCCTGGGGGCGCTGGGAGTCCCCGCGTCCAGGTGAGCTGCGCCTCGGCCACGGGTAAGGGTGGTAGTGCTGGAGAGTTAGCGTCCTGCGAGTGCCCCAGACTTAGGAGGTTCCCAGAGACCCCTTTCTTGGAACCCTTCCTAGAGGCTACTCTCCACGCCTTTGCTCCTCTTTCCAGCTTCTGGGCTGTTGCTGGCTCCTGACTCCCCTCTTATCCAGAAGGCAAGTAGAAGAACGACCCCCCAAAATCAGTCAATAAAAGAAGTGTGTTTTCCAGAGGGCGTCTGCCTGGGGAAGGGAGCCTCACGTGTGGCAGTTTGATTTTAGGACCTATTTGTAAATGTGTGTATTTCCTTTTTTTTTGGAGGAAGAGACTGTGAAATTGAGAACCATCTGAAGCTTTAGCCTAACAAATGCATTTCACCTACACGAAAGCCCTACACCCTAGAATGGAACATTTACTTCCCTGGCTGCTATTCTGTGTGGAAGCAAATTTAAAGTGGTAAAAGAAAAAAAATCCAATCAGACAAAGGAATTCGTCAGATTTTAATGCTTGGGATTCTAGCCGGTCTCTGTATGAGACTGTCTTTAAAGGTTGTTGGTATGGAAAATGAAAGAACGTAGGGTTTATTTAAGAAAGAAAATTTAAAAGAGCATCTTGTCAAGCTGGAGTTAACAATCCTCCCTGGTTGGAGGGGTTTAGAGCTGGGGTTCTCTATGTAGGTTATACTACTAGTTTGTTTGAAAAGATAAATGCATAAATGCTTTTCCCTGGAAACAAGACTGTAGAAAATTGCAATCATCTAGTCCTTGAAAAAGGCGATTGGTCTCAAGCTGTTATTAAGGTACTGAACTCTGTACTTTGAAGTGAAAATACGTAGAGGTCCTGGGTGAGCTCTTGGACACTGGAAATTAATGACTTTTCCTAAATTGGCCTTCTAAATTTTGATTTGTTGACTTAAATCTGTTAAGTTTGTCTGACACTCAGGTTTGTGTTCCTTTTAAGGCCATGTCAGTGCTTTTGATAGTTCCCCTTCTCCCCCAATTCTTTTTTTTTTTTTTCCGGTAGTCACTTCTCATTTGTGGGTAATAGGATAGATCTAGGTGGCCAGGCGATTTCTCTTGTGTGCTTGGCTCCTCCATTCCTTGGTTGGCCACCAGGGGAAGCATACTGTTTTTTGGTTACAGTTGACCCTGTCTTCATTTTGTAGGTCAAGTCCATCTTTGCTTTAAAGCAGAGAACATAAAGCCTGTCATCGGGTTTCCCTAATGTAGTATTTTAAAACGTCGCCTTGCACAGATCTTTGAGTAAGTTGGTAGGCTTTTTGATACATTTTTGTTAACATTAATTTTGAAAACTTTATTTAGATATGTTGGATGTGACTAAGGAAAAGGGCGTATTTGTCAGCAGCAGGAATTAGGTTTCTGATATTCACCGAAATAGTGATGTCAGCTCTGCATTGTTAGTAATGAGTCTGACTTCTTTGGAGTTGTACTTTTCTTTGAAACAGCAAACGTAATATTTTGAACTGTCCTTGCACTTTTTGTTGGAATAGGTATGAGCATAAACTTGCTGGCGACCAGCTATTCTAAAATGGAAAACATCTAGTGGATTGCGGTAGCTCCCAACACTTGAGGAGGCCAAGGATGGAGGATCTCTTGAGCCCAGGAGTTGGAGACTAGTCTGGGCAATGTAGAAAGACTCTGTCTCTACAAAAAATAAAAAAATTAGTTGGGCATAGTGGTATGTGCCTGTAGTTTCAGCTACTTGGGAGGCTGAGGCTAGAGGATTGCTTTGAGCCTGGGAGGTCAAGGCTGCAGTGAGCAGTGATCTCACCATTACACTCCAGCCTGGGTAACAGAGTGAGAGCCTATCTCAAAAATAAAAAGGAAAACATTGAACTGTTCTGCATAGTCTTGCTGCCAATTGGTTGAGTCTTGATGTGAAAATTTCCAAATTTCGTATTTTGTGTTTTAATCTGGAAAGGAATTTAACTGGTATAAAGTACTTTCACACCCTGTTTTGCCAACCTGAGCAGGGCACACGGTCCTAGATATGCATGAAAATTGAGACTTTACTATTTCCTATTGGTTTTATGTGTCTTCTCATTTAACTCAAAGTTTAAGGGAAAGGAAGACTTCCATTTTGCAATAGAAGTGATACAACATGTTTGTTTTATGGCAAAATCTTTTCTTAGCTCTTTAAGACTTAAGACAGGTTTTTTTCATGACTGCAAGTTATGATTAGTGAATTGAGGAATAGAGTAAGAATTGAGAGTTTGATCCTTGCTGCTTTTTATTTCTTAGTGTTTTTTTCTTTTTCTTTTTTGAGACCAAATCTCTCTCTGTTGCCCAAGCTGGAATGCAGTGGCGTAATCTTGGTTCACTGCAACCTCCGCCTCCCAGCTTCAAGTGATTCTCCTGCCTCATCCTCTCTAGTTGCTAAGTTTATAGGTTATTGACCGTGTTGACCAGGATGGTCTTGAACTCCTGACCTTGTGATCCACTCACCTCAGCCTCCCAAAATGCTGGGATTATAGGCATGAGCCACCACACCTGCCCACACTCCCCGTTTTTGTTTTTGTTTTTGTTTTTGAGATATAGTCTCACTCTTGTTGCTCAGGCTGGAGTGCAATGGCGTGATCTCGGCTCACTGCAACCTCTGCCTCCCACGTTCAAGCGATTCTCCTGCCTCAGCCTCCCGAGTAGCTGGGTGTGTGCCACCATGCCCAGCTAATTTCTGTATTTTTAGTAGAAGACAGGGTTTCATCATGTTGGCAGGCTGGTCTTGAACTCCTGACCTCAGGTGATTTGTCCCCCTCGGCCTCCCAAAGTGCTGGGATTACATGCCAGTCACCATGCCTGGCCCCTGCCTGACTTTTAAGTGTGTCTTTGTTCTTCTCTTTTACTGGAATTTGATCAGAGAGGTGGATGTGAAACTTAACAGAAAGCTTTTTGTTTCTTTTTTTTTATTATAATAAAATAAATAGCTCTGGTAGAGATGTATGAGTGAAAGAATTTGACTTTTTTTTTTTTTTTTTTTTTTTTGAGACAGAGTCTTCCTCTGTCGCCCAGACTGGAGTGCAGTGGCAAGATCTTAGCTCAGTAAAACCTCCGCCTCCCAGGTTCAAGCCATTCTGCCTCAGCCTCCTGAGTAGCTGGGATTACAGGCGTGTGCCACCATGTCCGGCTAATGTTGGTATTTTTAGTAGAGATGGGGTTTTACCGTGTTGGTCAGGCTGGTCTCAAACTCCTGATCTCAGGTGATCTGACTGCCTTAGCCTCCCAGAGTGCTGGGATTACAGGTGTGAGCCACTGCGCCCAGCTTGATTTTTTTTTTTTTAAAGCCAGATTTTACTTATTTGCAGTATGCCAGCTTGACCCTGTTTACCTTTAAAAGCAAATGGTTGGAGCTACCTGATATTTACTGTACAGTCCAAAGGAAGATTCACTTCTGTTATCCCTTACAAATAGTGAATGAGGTGATAGAGCACTTTTTTTTTTCTAAGATGGAGTCTTGCTCTTTCGCCAGGCTGGAGTGCAGTGGCATGATCTCAGCTCATTGCAACCTCCATCTCCCAGATTCGAGTGATTCTCCTGCCTCAGCCTCCCAAGTAGCTGGGACTACAGGCGCACACCACCACACCCTGCTTATTTTTTGTATTTTAGTAGAGACGGAGTTTCACCATGGCCAGGATGGTCTCAATCTCCTGACGTCATGATCTGCCCACCTTGGCCTCCCAAAGTGCTGGGATTACAGGCTTGAGCCACCATGCCCTGCCGTTAGAGCACGTTTGTCCTAAAATGCCAATTCATTTCTTAAAATTAAGACCCAGACTAGATTGGTGGAATGGCATAGCTTGGAAATTAGAATACCATTTCTGTTTACAGTGAAGAAAAAGTTTTACCAACTTTTGAAGAGTTAAAAACAAAAGCCAAAGTGCAGCCCTACACTTTTCACTTAGGCTTTGTAGTTGCATGTGTCATGCAGATTGTCTTTCCCTGTTCTCTGCCGTAGATTATGCTGAGCAGTCATTGGTTTCTTTTAATATTCAGTAGTTACAGGATAATAGGATAAGAGGAAGAATGCTTATTTATCCTACCTCTGTTTAGTTCTTTTCTACACTAGCAAAGTATCACTTGTTTTGAAATGAATAATGTTTTTCTTTTCTTTGAGGCAGGGTCACACTCTGTCACCCAGTGCAGTGGTGTGATCACGGCGGCAGTGAACTGCAATGTTCTGGGTGCTTGCCATCCTCACGTTAAATAACTGGAGCTACACATGTGCACCACCATGCCTGACTAGTTTTGTTATATTTTTTGTAGAAATGGATTTTGCCATGTTGTCCAGGCTTGTCTTGAACTCCTGGGTTCAAGTGATCTGCCTGCCTCAGCCTCTCAACGTGCTGGGATTACAGCTGTGAGCCACTGTGTTCAGCCACTATTATTACTATTTACTCTTCTTCTTTTTTTTTTTTTTTTTTTTTTGAGACATAGTTTTACTCTTGTTGCCCAAGCTTGAGTGCAATGGCGTGATCTCCGCTCACCGCAACTTCTGCCTCCTGGGTTCAGGTGATTCTCCTGCCTTGGCCTCCGGAGTAGTTGCGATTACAGGCATACCCCACCACACCTGGCTAATTTTGTATTTTTAATAGAGTCGGGGTTTCTCTGTGTTGGCCAGGATAGTCTTGATCTCTTGACCTCATGATCCAACTGCCTTGGCCTCCCAAAGTGCTGGGATTACAGGCGTGAGCCACCGTGCCTGGCCCCTTTTTTGTTAACTACTAATACCTTTTTAAAAAATTTTTAATTTTTATTCTCTTTGTACATTTCTTTGGTGCTTCAGAGGTGTAGTGTACATTGTTAATGGTGAATATTTTTGAGATAGTAACCCTTTAAAAAAACAAGCTTTATTTTGAACATTTAATCCAATATATTTAATCAGATCTGAAAATTTGTGGTTGTCATTGGTGTAACTGTCACTTCAGAGTTGACTTGTATCAGAAAAATGTGTTTTCATGTGGAGTAGATAATTTTACTGAACAAGGTGTCTTGATAACGCCTTTGATTTGTTTTCACTGGTGATTCTATGTTCCTCTCCTTTTTTAAAGGTTTAGATCATTGTGAAAAAACATAGATACGCTAAAATTATGGTGAATGCTTTGTGATTTTTGTTTTTGAGACAAAGTCTTGGTCTGTCACATAGGCTAGAGTGCAGTGGTCTGATCTTGGCTCATTGCAGCCTCTGCCTCCCAGGCTTAAGTGATCCTCCCCTCTTAGCCTCTTCAGTAGCTAGGAATACATGCATACATCACCACGCTTGACCCAGGTTGGTCTCAAACTCCTGTGCTCAAGCAGTCCTCCTGCCTTGGCCTCCCAAAGTGCTGGGATTACAGGCATGCACCTGGCAATGCTTTGTGATTTATTTATTTTATTTATTTATTTTCTTTTTTTGAGATGGAGCCTTGCTCTGTCGCCAGGCTGGAGTGTAGTGGCACGATCTTGGCTCACTGCAACTTCTGCCTCTTGGGTTCAAGTGACTTTCATGCCTCAGCCTCCCAGGTAGCTGGGATTACAGGTACATACCACCACACCTAGCTAATTTTTGTATTTTTTTTTAGTAGAGATGGGGTTTCACTGTGTTAGCCAGGATGGTCTTAATTTCCTGACCTCATGATCCACCTGCCTCAGCCTCCCAAAGTGCTGGGATTACAGGCGTGAGCCACTGCACCGGCCTTATTTATTTTTTTTTGAGATGGAGTTTTGGACTTGTTGCCCAGGCTGCAGTGCAATGGCGTGATCTCGGGTCACTGCAACCTCCGCCTCCCAGGTTCATTTGATTCCCCTGCCTCAGCCTCCCGACTAGCTGGGATTATAGGCATCTGCCATTATGCCCAACTAATTTTCATATTTTTAGTAGAGATGGGGTTTTACCATGTTGTCCAGGATGGTCTCAATCTCTTGACCTTGTGATCTGCCCGCCTCAGCCTCCCAGAGTGCTGGGATTACAGGCATAAACCACCGTGCCCGGCCAAACACTGTTGTGTGTGTTTTGTTTTGTTTCGTTTTTGAGACGGAGTCTCGCTCTGTTGCCCAGGCTGGAGTGCAGTGGCGCATTCTCTGCTCACTGCAACCTCTGCCTCCTGGGTTCAAGCGATTCTCCTGCTTCAGCTTCCCGAGTAGCCGGGATTATAGGCACCCACCACCACACCGAGCTAATTTTTGTATTTTTTTTTTCAGTAGAGACCGGGTTTTACCATATTGGCCAAGCTGGTCTTGAACTCCTGACCTTGTGATCCACCCATCTCAGCCTCCCAAAGTGTTGGGATTACAGGTGTGAGCCACCATGCCTGGCCCAAACACTGTTAATACCAGGCTGTATTTGTTTCAGGTATAGCAAAGGCTCATTCCCACCTTCTTCTTTCTTCATTAATTCAAAATTGATAATTTCTGTGATAGATTGCATCCTTTGAGAAGCAGATGACAAGATAGAATTAGATGTGCAAGAGGTATATTAGCGTGTGTTTCTGAAGGATAAAGAAGGGAGGAAGGAGGTGTAGATGGCAAGAGGCTTTGCACTGGATGCAGGTGTGACACCTATGAAAGAAGAGAGGGAAGGGATGATTATTTATGATTGATAGAGGAACTGCAAACTTCAGTGCAGCTTGCAGCTCAAACAAAATCTCAGCCAGAGCAGATTGTTAGAAGAGTCTGTTGGGCAGCAGTGGTCCTGCTCTGGGAATGTCTGCTGTGTTCAGTCATTGGCGGGGAGTAGCCTGGAGTAGCCTAGCCTTGGTATGGATGCTGTAGTAGATTCCTGGCAGCTGGGGTTGTCAGTTAATTACACTCCTTGCAGCATTTTCTCTCTTGGAGGGAAATGTGAATGGCAGACTCTGAAGGCTGTCAGAATTCCCACACGTGTTTTTGTGCTTTAATACGTATGTGTGAGGCCCGGCATAGTGGCTCATGCCTGTAATCCCGGCACTTTGGGAGGCCGAGGTGGGTGGATCACCTGAGGTCAGGAGTTCAAGACCAGCCTGGCCAACATGGTGAAACTCCGTCTGTACTATAAATAGTGAAATTAGCCAGGTGTGGTGGCATGCACCTGTAATCCCAGCTACTCAGGAGGCCAAGGCGGGAGAATCGCTTGAACCTGGGAGGCAGAGGTTGCAGTGAGCCGAGATTGTGCAACTACACTCCAGACTGGGCGAAAGAACGAGATTCTGTCTCAAAAAAAAAAAAACAAAAAAACACCATATGTTTGGTAAACAGTATGTTTTCTTGTTATTGGTAGTCTTTTTGTAAATGGAATAATTTGTTCTAGTCGTATACTTTTATGCTTTCTAAACAAGCACATTTCTACTAGCAAGGTAGACAACTCCCTTTTCTTCACCCCATCTTCATCATGATGTTAGGTAGGTTTATTAATTGTTTTTGAGATGCTATCCTGTAGGGGCTGAGTGTGGTGGCTCATGCCTGTGATCCTAGCACTTTGGGAGGCTAAGGCGGATGGATCATGAGGTCAGCAGTTCAAGACCAGCCTGGCCAACGTGGCGCGCAATCTCAGCTCACTGTAACCTCCGCTTCCCGAGTTCAAGTGATTCTCCTGCCTCAGCCTCCCGAGTAGCTGGGATTACAGGTGTGCACCACCATGCCTGGCTAATTAAAAAAAATTTTGTAGGGCCAGGCGCCGTGGCTCATGCCTGTAATTCAGCACTTTGGGAGGCCGAGGCGGGCGGATCACAAGGTCTGGAGATCAAGACCATCCTGGCCAACATGGTGAAACTAAAAATACAAAAATTATAGCTGGGTGTGGTGGCATTTGCCTGTGGTTGCAGCTACTCGGGAGGCTGAGGCTGAGGCGGAAGAATCGCTTGAACCCAGGAGGCGGAGGTTGCAGTGAGCCGAGATTGTGCCACTGCACTCCAGCCTGGCCACAGAGCAAGACTCAGTCTACAAAAGAAAAAAAAAATTTTTTTTTGTTTGGAGAAGGGATTTCACCATGTTGGCCAGGCTGGTTTTAGAACTCTTGAGCTCAAATGATCCCCCTATTTTTGCCTGCCAGAGTCCTAGGATTACAGGTGTGATCTACTGTGCCCGGGCCCTTCTATTTTTTGAAGACTTGGTATTGCTGTGCCTCCCAGGCTAGAGTTCAGTGGAATGAACACAGTTCAGCCTGCAGGGCTCAAGTGAACCTCCTGTCTCAGTTTCCTGAGTAGCTGGGACTATAGGCGTGCGCCAGTATGCTTGAATAATTTTTAAACTTTTTGTAGAGATGGGGTTTTGCCAAGTTGCCCAGGCTGGCCGGGCGCGATGGCTCACGCCTGTAAGCCTAGCACTTTGGGAGGCCGAGGTGGGTGGATCACCTGAGGTCAGGAGTTCAAGACCAGCCTGGCCATCATGGTGAAACCCCATCTTAAAAAAAAAAAATTTTTTTTTGTAGAGACAGGGTCTTGCCATGTTGCTCAGGCT
>CAUYLG010031158.1:0-26625 GCA_963573385.1 Cacajao melanocephalus | reverse complement strand
AGCTACCATTGACTTTCTTCACAGAATTAGAAATAACTACTTTAAATTTTATATGGAACCAAAAAGAGCCTGCATAGCCAAGACAATCCTAAGCAAAAAGAACAAAGGGAGGCATCAAAATACTTGACTTCAAACTATACTACACGGCTACAGTAATGAAAACAGCATGGTACTGGTACCAAAACAGATAAATAAATGAATGGAACAGAACAGAGGCCTCAGAAATAACACCACACATCTCCAACCATCTGATCTTTGACAAACCTGACAAAGCAAGCAATGGGGAAAGGATTCCCTGTTTAATACATGGTGTTGGGAAAACTGGCTAGCCATATGCAGAAAGCTGAAACTGGACCCCTTCCTTACATCTTATACAAAAATTAACTCAAGATGGACTAAACACTTAAACTAAGACCCAAAACTATAAAAACACTAGAGGAAAACCTAGGCAATACCATTCAGGACTTAGGCATGGGCAAAGACTTCATGACTAAAACACCAAAAGCAATGGCAACAAAAGCCAAAATAGACAAATGGGATCTAATTAAACTAAAGAGCTTCTGCACAGCAAAAGAAACTATCATCAGAGTGAACAGGCAACCTACAGGATGGAAGAAAATTTTTGCAATCTATGTATCTGACAAAGGGCCAATATCCATAATATACAAAGAACTTAAATTTACAAAACAAAACAAAAACCCAACTCCATCAAAAAGTGGGTGAAAGATATGAATAGACACTTCTGAAAAGAAGACATTTATGTGGCCAACAAATATATGAAAAAAAGCTAATTATCACTGGTCATTAGAGAAATGCAAATCAAAACCACAATGAGATATAATCTCATGCCAGTTAGAATGGCAATAATTAAAAAGTCAGGAAACAACAGATGCTGGAGAGAATGTGGAGAAATAGGAACGTTTTTACACTGTTAGTGAGAGTGTAAATCAATTCAACCATTGTGGAAGACAGTGTGGTGATTCCTCAAGGATCTAGAACTAGAAAATCCATTTGAGCCAGCAATCTCATTACTGGGTATATACCCAAAGGATTATAAATCATTCTACTATAAAGACACATGCACACATATGTTTACTGCAATGCACATGTATGTTTACTGCAGCACTATTCACAATAGCAAAGACTTGGAACCAATAAAAATGCCCATCAATGACAGACTGTATAAAGAAAATGTGGCACATATATAACATGAAATACTATGCAGCCAGAAAAAAGGATGAGTTCATGTCCTTTGGAGGGTCATGGATGAAGCTGGAAACCATCATTCTCAGCAAACTAACACAAGAACAGAAAATGAAACACCACTGATTCTCACTCATAAGTGGGAATTTAACAGTGAGAACACATGGCTACAGGGAGGGAAATATCACACACAAGGGCCTGGTGCGGGGAGGGGATGTAGGGGAGGAAAAGCATCAGGAGAAATATCTAATGTAGATAATGGGTTGACGGGGCAGCAAACCATCACGGCACATGTATGCCTATGTAACAAACCTGCACATTCTGCACATGTACCCCAGAACTTAAAAAGTGTATATATATATACACACACACACACTTTTATATATATATATATATATATGGTATATATAATCATATGGTAGCTTTATTTTTAGTTTATATATAAATATATTTCATATATGTATAAAATATACATATATATAATAAATATATACACATATATATAATATGTATAAAATATACATATATAAAATATATTTATATATTAAAAACTAAATATAGAGCTACTACATGATCCAGCAATGCCACTCCCAGGTATATACCCAAAAGAAGAAAAATCAGAGTATCAAAGAGATATCTTCACTTCCATGTTTATTGCAGCACTATTCACAATAGCCAAGACGTGGAAGCAACTTAAGTTTCTCTTAACAGACAAATGGATAAAGAAAATGTGGTATATATACACAACGGAGTACTACTGTGCCTAAAAAAAAGAATGAGATCCTGTCATCTGCAACAACATGCCTGGAACTGGAGGACATATTAACTAAAAATAAGCCAGGCATAGAAAAACAAACTTTGCAGATTCTCATTCATTTATAAGAGCTAAAAATTAAAAGAAACTCATGGAGATAGATAGCAGAATGATGGTTAGGGAAAGGGTAGTGGGGTTGGGGGAAGTGGTTAATGGGTATAAAATGCAGTCAGATAAAATGAATAAGTTCTAATATAATATTTATATATACTATTTGATTTAGTATTTGGACTCGGACTGGCTTCCTTGCTCCTCAGCTTGCAGAAGGCCGATTGTGGGACCTCACTTTGTGACAGTGTAAGTTAATACTCCTTAATAAACTCCCCTTTACGTATACATCTATCCTATTGATTCTGTCCCTCTAGAGGACCCTACTATAACATACTACAAGCTGGGTGGAAACCAAGTGGTATGGTACTGGATTTCTGAAAAGCCATAACTGCACACAGCAATCTGACTGAAAGTCTGGTCTGCCCCTATGGCACAGACTATTCACGGTCCATCCAAATGTGTTTCTTCTTTGTCTTCTAATAGTATTACAGCCAGAGAAATGACTTCCCAACCAGACTCCACGTGGAAGCATTCTTTGAAGTTGTAGGTGGGCAGGTTACTATCTTACAAATGGAATATAAGCAAGGTGATAACCATGGCCTAGGGAATAGTGGCACAATGACTTGACAGAACCTGGGTTCCTGACTGGCCACAAAGGGCAGAGCTGCTCGCTGAACTGGATTGCTTCCTTAACAGAGAAATGTACTTATGCATTCTTGAAACCACTGTATTTTCAGGACTCTTTGTTACAGAAGCTGAGCTATCCCCTGACTAATACATTATTTGAACAAACATTTTACTTAAGAGGATACGGTAGCCTCACTTCTCTTTCATGTTTCTGAACTTCAGGTTTCCTTATCTGTAAAATGAGAACGGTAACTAAAATCCTTTCTGGCTCTAAAATGCTATGATTCATTGTTACTCTTGTTCCCGTGAGACCTATCCAATCCCACCCTAGTAAGCACTCTGTTCCTTCAGGTTTGCTTTCACTGTGCCTTCTCAAAGCCTGCTCCCTAGCTTCCATTTACACTGATAACAGCTTGTTATCTATACTTGGAGCTTTTGCCATTTACCAGGGATCAAATTCTTAAATTAAAGGATTGAGCCCTTATTTTAAAGTTCAGGTGCCTACCAGAGTTGATGAGATTCTCGAAAGGCAAAGACATCTCATGAAATTATTCCAGTGAAATAGAACATTCAAGTTAAGCCCTGCTTGCACTAAAACATAAACATGCTGAGAATTTGTTATAACTGTCTTCCAAATAGATAAGAATCTATCCCTGTAAGCACTACAAACAAGGCCCCAACTTTTTTCTTTTCTCTATACCAGCAAGGGAACTATCCTCAAAAACCTATGATAACAATACTCATTTATCTCACTTTCAGCTAGCTCCATATCTACCCTTCACCAGATGTGCAAGTAATCATTAACTTTCTACCAGCTTAAAATTTCCACCTGTATTTCCACCATTACTTTCACATTGACTAAGTCTTTCTCTCTCTCCCTCCTTTCCCCTAGGCTTACTAGCTTATTAATGCTTCCTGTTAGAAAGAAAACTGCAAATTATGTCTTTCACATCTGTATCTCTTAGAGCCCCATGTGTGTCTGCTTTCACTGGCTCAGGTCTCCAATTCATGCCAACATAAAAAATACCCACTGTAAATTTTTTTACTCTTACTAATGTTACCAAACCATCAGCTATCATGATAGTGCTCCCACTATGTCTTGGCTATCAACTTTGTAACAACCACATCTGCCACAACTTTCTGGCTTCCAGTAGCTTAATAGTTTAATACTAATAAATAATTAGCACAACTCTTAATGCTAGCAATTATTCTAATTCTAGGTTAGCCTACAAACGAACTCAAAAAGGATGAGATTGAGCTGAATTGGTATACAGTTTAAACCAAAACAAATGATTTTGACTCATTAGATTTAATATATTAATAATTAATATATGCCATATTAATTATGCCTTCCAATGGACTACATATTAATTATGCCTTCCAAACATAGTAGTCCATTAATAACGTAAATGTTCTCCGATTTCACTCACTGCACACAACCTCCCACTAGTATATCAATTGGTCTTTCAATTTTCAGCAGTCCAATATCTAGCTCTAGTAGCACGTACAGTTCTTTAGTTTCTCCCAATCAAGAGACTTTAACTCCTCCTCGACATATGAATATCCTGCACAGTTTAACTTCTTTGAAACTTTTAAAGCCTGCTAAATCCAGATATGCTCCTAAAAGCTAAAAGAAAATTCTAACAGGTACATCAATCATCCCAATTATTAATATAATACTTCTTAGCTTTGCGCAGTGGCAGTATCGTAGCCAATGAGGTTTATCTGAGGTGCGATTATTGCTAATTGAAAACTTTTCCCAATAACTCGCCATGACAACTTGAAATATAGTCAGCGTTGGCAATTTTTGGCAGTCTCTACGGAGACTGAATCATATAAAAAATAATACTTATTGATTAAACACTAAAGTCTAAAAATATTATATGAATTTAAGCTACGTTGAAGTCAGAAAAAAGTTTATCTGGAAACCTCAAGTACAAAGGATTGCTTTCTCCAGGGGTGGGGCCATCTTTAATTCTCTGTGTGCTGTGCCATGCAAAGATATTTGTCCTACATTTGATTTCAGTTTTATTTTACCCATTTTCAAATTAGTCTTTCCTCAAATTAATCTTCTCTCTAATACAGGCTGCATGTGTTTTTGACATGATTTTCCTCAAGGTTACTCAACACAGGCATCAACATAAAAGGGCTGGAACAACAACTAAACTGAAAGCCTCGTACAACACCACAAATATTCTAAAACATCAAATAATACACTGAAACAGTATTAATAAGAAAAATTAGATGTATATTTAAATGGCACAAATGATATATATGACATACTTGTGTTTTAGTGGTTACTAATTTCTAAACTAAATTGCTAATTTTAAAAATGAAAAAATACATGTATACAGCAGAAAATCTTAACATCAAAATATATACAAAGTAGGAATACCTTCTGCTTCAGATCCATGTTTCCTCCTATTTTCTCCTGTATCATTTCAGAAAAATTTAATTTAAAAAAATGATATTTATATATATATAAAACTTTAGATAAATGCAAGTATAGTAGATATATTGCTTATACTTTGTTTTTTTTCACTTAATCTGCTTTTAAAACTGTTCTCAGCACATGTAAAGGTAGCTTATATATTTTTAAAGAGCTTGAGTAATTTTCTGAATCAGTCATCTTGATGTTCATTTTGTTTTTTCTAGTCTTTTCCATCTCTGCACATAAGTTTTTGTAAAATATGCACAAATAAGTACAAATGCAAATGCAGATAACATGTATATTTAAAAATTTGAAAGATAATCCAAACTTATTCTAAAGAATCTGCTGTATGTTTAATTTAAAAAACAAACAAATCCTTCTGTTTATAAAAATTAAAAGCTGTTTATTAAACTAAACATACAGATAAGAATAAACAAATGAACTCAACAGAGTATTCTTAGGATATTAAACAATTTGAATATGTATAAGTCTCTAAAGACACACTTTCTTAGCAGAATTTCTTTAGATTCATGTGAAAAGAATTATTTTTTATTTCACAGATCACCATAAACAATGTAAAAATGGCATTCCAAGCCATCCTGGCAAATTGTGACTATCAACATTGTTGATCTGAACTGAATGCCACTATAATACTACCTAATGCAAAAACAATGTTATAGTTTTGTAATATCTTTAAACATTTTAGCAAACTATTATTTTTTGGTCTCTCATTTAAGAATTAGAAAACAGTCAGATGCTAAATGAACATGATACATCCAGTATCTTTTTTTTTTTTACATTTTTGCTAAATTCAATCATATCAAAAGTGACTCTTTTCCTAAGGCATTTTTTCAAGGAAACGAAAATGTGATAATCCTTTGCCAAGCAGAGTTCTGAGATAATATGTTTTTCTACTTATATGCCAAACATTTACAAATCAATGTTCAGTTTCCTTCATCAACAACTACAGCATGTGACTGTAATTACTGTTCCCTCTACTGCAGAGCCATGTGGCAGGTCTATGAAACAGTGCAGTTTGGACTGACTTATGCTCTCCTCCTTCAATATAGAACCTAGGAAACAATGCCCTAAACTCCAGATAACTTGTGAAAAGGCCAGATAAAAACAGAGATATTCTGTTCTTATCTGGAAAAATGAAAACAAAGGAAAAGGTTAGTGCCAGAGGCACAGGAGCTGGCTGGAAACTTTTTAAAGGATATGATCTGTAAAACAAATCTCAAGATTGCAATGTGTGTACTGTTAAGGTAACCCATGAAAAGGGAAGAGAATTTTAACATCATTTTGCCTTCTACAACTATTATGAGTTGTGCAAAGCCAGGTGTGGTGGCTCATGCCTGTAATCCCAGCACTGTGGGAGATCAGGACTGGAGGATCATTTGAGGCCAGGAATTCAAGACCAGCCTGGGCAACATAGCAAGATCCCCATCTCTACAAAAATAATTAATAGTATATGTGTAAAGCCTTTTGAATTGTCCTCACCCCACCCATTTTCTGCGAGACAAAGATCTTGCCATGTGTGACTTTGCTAACTGCTATACTTTTCAGGAAGATAACTATGAATTTGGTTAGGGATTATTCTATTGCGATGGATCAGGTGTGAAGAGATATCATTTGCATTCACTACAAGGGTAAATAAAAACTGTTACTGTGATTACGACTGAGCTGTACAAACACAAAGTCAAAAATGTCCTGTCTGGTGGGATGATTCTGTAAACAGACATAGAATAAGAAGCAAAGCATACTGGTAACGCAGAGGCAGTTTACTCAGGGAAAAGACAGGTGAGAAACAGTGTGTGAAAATCTGTAAATGATTAGCATGGCAAACTGCTCTAGGAAGCCTATATAAATATCCCACAGAAGTGTTATTTTTATTCTTTCAGCAATATATGGCTACAAAATAGTTGTGCTTTGTTAGTTGTTTTGTTTTCATCAAAGGCTTGGATTTTGGGGAATGTTTAATACTAACAATAGTGAAAGTAAGAGTTGCAAAAACTTTTAAAGCGGTGAGCTGGAACACAGATTTTATCCCTTGCCATGAGAAAAGGTAAATAGAAACTTCCATTCATTTTGTGATCAAAAATGAAACACAAACCTATGCTCCTAAACAAGAAAGTAAGATTGAATCAGGTAAATTTCAGGCTTCCATTCTCAGCGTTGAAGGACTGAATTTCAACAAGATACTATGAAACTTAGGTATCATCTTTTTACATTTAATACAATCTCTTAAAGATAAAGACACCAAGTCACAGATATTAAATTATTTCCCCAAGGTCAATGGGTAGATTAGCGAAATTTTGTTTTCCTAATCTGTAATCCGCAGATCTTTCACAAGAGCAATAAAGTATCTTTCCTACATCTCCAGTTTCCTGTATGGTGGATAAGGTTATACTAAGCTGGGCTCTAGCATATGCTACGATTCTCTGAAACGACTTGTTAATAGTAGGCAGTGGCAACATGGGGAATCAAATCAAGAACCACATGAGGAATAAAATCCCTGCATCAAATCTTGGCTTCATCAGGAACCAGTGTGTGACACTGAGCAAGTCATTTGCCTTCACTGGATCACAGTTTTCTTATTTTACAAGAAGAAGGTTGAAACCAACAGACTCTTCAGTGTTAACATTCTATAAATGTGATTAGTTTGTTCAAATTAACATAAATCTCATATTTTTGTGAAGTAAGTCTGTCTGGATAACTAAATTCCCAAGTACTTCATGCCGTAGTGACAGTACCACCTAGTGGACATTTGACTAACTTGAGCAGTCAAGAGCGGTAAAAAATTCAGTTTACAGAAGTGCTGGAAAGAACTCCTTATTTTAAAAAAAAGAGAGAACTGAAAGGAAATCTAAAAGGCATTCTCCATGAATTAAGGAAGGGCCAAATAATAACTATTATCAACATATAAGAATCTATCTTCTTATTAAGACTGAATGCCATTACTTGGTAAACTAAAGAAAATAATAATTTAAAAACTGTTATCACCTATGGAATAGGAGAAAAATATCTGAAAATTACATATCTAATAAGGGTTTAATTTCCAGAATATATAAAGACTATATAAACAACTCAGTAACAACAAAAAAAACACCTACCTGAATCAAAAATGGGCAAAGGACATGAACAGACATTTCTTCAAGGAAGTTACATAAACAGCCAATGAGCATATGAAAAGACGTTCAACATAACTAATCATTAGGGAAAATCAAACCACAATGCGATACCACATTTATTAGAATGGCTATCACTTTTACAAGAAAAACAGTTAATATTAAGTGTTGGCAAGGATGTGGAGAAACTGGAACTCCTGTACATTGCTGGTGGGAACGTAAAAAGATACAGCCACTATGAAAAACAGTATGGTAATTCATCAAACAGTGAAAAATACAATTACCATATGCTCCAGCAACTCCACTTCTGGGTGTATACTGAACAGAACTGAAAGTAGGAACTTGAGTAGCATTATTCATGATAGCCAAAAGATGGAAGCAACCCAAGTGTCCATTGGTGGATGACTGGATAAACAAAATGTGGTTTATACATACAGTGGAATATTATTCAACTTTGAAAAGGAATGAAATCTTGACATATGCCACAACATAAATAAACCTTGATGACATTATGCTAAGTAAAATAAGCTAGTCAAGAAAGAACAAACACTGTATGATTCCATTTATATGAGGTACACAGAGTGCTCAAATTCATAGAAAGAGAAAGAATGGTGGTTGTGGGGGGTGGACAAAATTACTGTGTAATGGGTATGGAGTTGCAGTTTGAGAAGATGAAAGTTCTGAAGATCCATGTGGTGATGGTTGCACAATCACGTGAATGTTTTTAATACTACTGAACTGTACTCAACACACAAATTAAATACTAAATTTTATATATGTATATTTTATAATAAAAAAATTTATATCAGTGTGAAGTATAAAATGAAGTCTGTTTTTAGAGAAAGCTCTTCATCAAAATTGTTTCAACATTTTATTTTTCAGTAATATACAGTTCACATATAATACATCATTAGCCTAGAAAGTACACATTAGAGTGAATTTTTCTTGATAACTTCTGAAATGCTTTCAGAAAGGGAATGTGTATTTTTAAGAATCCAGGAGAAAGAAAATAAACTCCTTTGTCCCCTGTGATTTTGAACAATAAATAATGCACATTTGATGAGACTTCTGGGTGTCTCTGATTTTCTTTGAGTTTGATCCAGAAGAGAGCTTATTTTAAGTGAAGATGTTTGCTCCCTTTCAGGCTTGGCTCAACGCTGGGGCAGGCAGTAAGAGGACTGTGGGGGGTGTAGGGTGTGGCTGGAGATGTCGGACAATAGTGTTCAGATACCTGGGGTGCTGTTATGCACTGTTTTTTGCTGCCATAGTCTGCAGTCCGAGTGTGGGTGTTAAACTAGTGACAACTGGAGCTGCCTTTGCCAGAGGAAAAGAACACACTATAAGGGACAACTGGCTCTGAGTGAATGCCCTTTGCTCTTGTTTTGAACAAGGTGGCGGCTATGTGGGACCTCTCTGGGGGTTACAAAAGGTGTGGCTGTCCTTAGCAGAAATTAATTAACTTCAGGTTTTAATAAGCCCTCTCCAGTGCTTTTTTTCCTTCTGAAATACTCTCTGACCTCCTGTACTTAATGTATCTCTATAAAACCTACCTTTGGAAAGAGATTTTGGACAAACTAAATTACCCTAACACATAAATGTCAGGGAAAGTTTAGTGTATACTGGCATTTTAAAAGGGTCTGACATTAACCAAATAAATGAACCTCTAACTTCATAATTCTTGATGTCGATGAGTTGGCAAGGGGAAGGATTGGGGGAAAGGCATGGCAGCCCTCTAGGTTCCCCCAAAGCAGGGTTTTTCAACCTTGACACTACTGACATTTGGGCTGGATGATTATGTATTGCAAGGGGCTGTCCTGGGTGCTACAAGATATTCAGTAGCATCCCCGGCTTCTCCTACTAGATGCCAGTAGCATCCCCTAATTGTGAAAACCCACATGTCTCCAAACATTGAGGGACAGCGCTGGGGGACAAAATAGCCTCCCCCTACCTCTGCTGAGAACCACTGCTCTAAACATACCATGTGGGTGGCCAGTCAGCTGCTCTGGCAGTATGCATCACTAGCTACTCTTGTCAAGGAGCTTATAATCTCACTAAGGCACTCAGATCTACACTGAAATTATCAGCAAGTAATACAAGCCGGGATACAAGATTAAGCACTTGAAAGTACAATGAGTGTAACTTTTTAGATTTCTACAAGAAGCTCCTAGTGCAATTTGATAAAATGCAATGAGACTATTGATATCTAAAGAAAAGCCTCTTAAAAAATTCTTAAAAGGTGATAAAACTACTTAAAGAATAATTTAGATCTCAATTTGGTCTGTTTTCATAGGATTTTATACGTACATCCTACCCCACCTTTATGTCCCCTCAGCCCATCCTGACATTTAAGACAGGTAAATCTTGAAGTCATTGTGCCCACCTACCACCTGTCCTTTCTGCAAGGGTAACCCTGATATCCTCTAAATACACGGAGTTTACTGAGTTTTAATGTTTTGACGCTGTAGCTTTTATGGTCTGAACCCCAAATAAGTAGCAAATTATCAAAGAAAATTATATTTAACTTTTGGATTAGAAATCATCATATTAAAATAATCATGCACTTACTATGTGTCAGGGACTGTTCTAAACACTTCACATATATTAAGTTATTGAATCTTTACAATAACCCAAACACAGGTAATAAAACTAAGGTGCTGAGAGCCTCAAGGTCAAACAGCTAGACAGTGGAAGGTCTGCAGTCTGGCTGTAGTCTGAGCTCTTAACCACCACATAAAACTGCCGCTTAGAAGAATTCTATGCACTTTTTGCTAAAATTGCTAATGGGAAGTTAACTCTAATCTCTTTGGGCCTCAATTCTCTCAACTGTAAAAGATGACTGAACTAGATGATTTGCAAAGACCTTTTCTGTGCCTAGATCATGATAAATGCTTGACAAATAAATAGCCCTGGAATTTTTTGCCATGTGATATTCAACTCAGAGACAGGAATGTCTCCACTTAAGCTTGATGTAAGCAAGATATTGTGAGGAAACACTGAGCTTGAGACTTGAAGGCCTGGGTTCAAAGGCTTTACTCTTCTTGTCACAAGATGCATCACCATCTTCAGTTTCACTCTAAGACAACAGACTGGTTAACTTTAACAGCAAGTAGAAAAGCAGTATACTCTTTTTCTTTGAAGCAACCCTTTGAGAGGTGCTTTCTGAAGAAATCGGTCGTAGGACTTTTGTTTAAGAACTAGTTATTCTACAGGCTCTCCTTCAACATTGCTAAACCACTCAGGAGTCCTAAAGCAACCTGGTGGATTTCAAAGCTTGGAAAGACCTCTTAGTTAGCAGTCTTAGACTGGGCTACTGAAGACGTTCCAGGGCACTTTGAAAGTCCTGGTGTTGGCTTCATAACGACTTCTTCTATAAGATTAATTATGACTCCAAAAATGTTCTGAGTGGAGTTTCCGATTGGGTAGTAAATTCTGAATAAACTCACCCTGATAACGAAGTAGGATGAGATGCCTAACCCCGAGAAATCCTTAATTCTGCCAGCGATACACAGACACCAAGAAAAAGGAGGAACTTGCCTGAGAAGACAGAGGGCAAGGTAAACCTTTGCTCCTTGAACCCCACTGGAGTAGCACCTCATGTTAAACAGCTAAGCAACTGTTAGAAAAACAAATCAGCCTAGAGCAGTGGCTCATGCCTATAATCCCAGCACTTTGGGAGGCTGAAGCAGGTGGATTACTTGAGACCAGGAGTTTGAGACCAGTCTGGCCAACGTGGTGAAACCATATCTCTACCAAAAAATAAAAATATTAGCCAGGCGTGGTGGCGCATGCCTGTAATCCCAGCTACCTGGGAGGCTGAGATGTGAGGATCACTTGAACCTGGGAGGTGGAGGTTGCAGTGAGCTGCAGTGATTGCACCACTGCAATCCAGCTTAGGCAACAGCATGAGACTACCTTAAAAAAAAACAAAGAAGAACAAATATGCCAAACATTATTGAAAGGGTTGGCACAGCTGCTGGAGGAAAGAAACAGGAACTGCAAACTGCATTCAATTCAATATTCACATAATTCTGTATCACAGGCGGGAAGAAGGTGAGGTAAGAATGCACGTGTTTCTTATCTACTTAAGACTATGCTACTCAGTTAAAAAGAAAACGAACACGGATTGTAGTAATTCCAACAAGAATGACCCTTTTCTTTAGTAGAAAAGACAAGAACTCTAAATGGGGATTGTGTATTTGGATAATGAAATAACAAATAGAAGCTTTTCCTCATAATGATGCACCCTGGTGAATGGTACTGAATAATCAGTGACATGACTGGTATAATTTGAGAAATTTCAGGTTTTGGAATTTAGTATATGGTCTAGGATATTAAGAATTCTAAATTAATTTCAGAGTTTAAAGTGGTATAAGTATGTATACATAATTTAGCAAAGTTAGGTTCACAATTTTAGTGTTTTTTTCTCTGTGGGTAAGAGAAAGAACACAGTATGTAAAGATGAACATTTATTCATTGTCTGATAATAAACAGAACTTTTATCCAATTAGATGCTGTATAGTTTATAATGTGCCCAGTGCCTGCAGGATTTGTGGAAAGACAGGTGAAGGCTTCACTCCCCATCCCAAGAGCCAAAAAACGCAATCTCAACCAAAACCAGAAACTTAGACAAGTGCCTGCCAGAATAAAAAATAACAACAAAACACAGGGAGCTTATTATTAGTGTCAACAACAGGCCTTTGTGAGAACAGATCCTCCCACTAGTGTTTTCTCTTACTCTCTTTCTCTTCGGAAGCAGCTCTACTTCTATGTAAACTAGCATCTGAAATTCCAACCTGTGAAAAACTTAGTCATATGGCTCTGATTGCCCTAAATTAGGTCAAACATTTTATAAGCCTTTCCTCTTGGCTTAACCAGTCCCAGAACAAGAACTATTCCGTGTTATTCAGTGGGAAAAAAATTGAACACCATGGACCTCTGGTCACTTAAGGGAGTGCTGAATTAAAACAAAATAAAAAGATTACATATGTTTTGTATCTGTGCCACAGGAATTTTTAATGAGCAGCGGGCAATTTGGAAATTAAAACACAAAGCAAAGATAATACTGCTTAAGATTTTTATTTTTCAGATCATGAAAAATAAAACATTATTTCACCCAGTTCTTAGTTTTTAGTAAGTCGGTTTTTGGAGGATAAGTGGGTCTACCCATTATCCCAGTTCAATGGGCAACTCGGAGAAGAGGAGGACTCGCTAGCCATCACTAATACCTACTTTAGAAACTCAGTTTAATGTACACATAACCTGAATGTAAGCTCTTTTAAATTCTATGCTCTCTCTTCCCTTTTAGTATGTAGACAGCCCATTTAGGGGATGCGGGGGCCATACGGGAATGGGAGAAGTGGGGCATACATTAAACTATAAGTTTGGGCTGCCAAGGATTCAATGATTAGTTCTGAATGTCCTCATTGGGCACATTAGCCTGGCACCACTGGGGAAGTGAGGGAGGAAATCAGCTGCTAATTAGAGTATGTATTAACATGCTGCAAATTAATCAGGAAGAACACGTTTAGCATCATTTTCTAAAAGAGAATTAAAATTAAGAGGCATCAGGTGAAACTAAATTTAACAGAGAATGAGAGCTATATTCCTCCTGTAAGCATCATGTGCCCTGTGAGCATAGGCAAAGACAAGGATATCCACAGTTCTCTGGGTATGGGAAATAATGATTCTGACTACCAATCTCTCATTTTAGTGTTTAGTGGACAGGACTGGCTACATAATCTGCAGGTCCCAGTGCAAAATAAAAATGTGGGGCACTTGTTTAAGATGGCCACAGGCAGCAGAATATTAAACCAAATGTAGGGCCCTGTGGGACTGAATGGGGTTGCATGCCTGTGAAGCTGGCCCTGTTAGTGGAAGAGATGTCGTACACTGACACATACAAATTGAGCTGAATTTATGGCTATGGTTGTTTCTGAAAATTACTTTACCTTAAATTGAGTCACAGAAAGGGGGAAAAACAGCAACTAACCCCCTGGACTCTCCAATCAAAAACAAAAAACCCAGCCCTGGAAGGTTGAGCAGTTCCATCTGCTGCTGTGCGCTACTCTACACTCACTCTTCTGCCCCATGCCTGGACTGGAGTGAAGAATAAGATCCTAGTAGCAAGCAGATTACCTTCCCATTGACAATAGTAGTTTACAACTGAAGAGCTTTGTATGGTGTAGACCTGTAAACTTTAAAAATTATGACCCACATTAATCTATGTTTTACATTGTACCTAGTCCCCCCACTCACACACATGTAAATATAATGGAAACAAAAGTTTCATGAAACAGTAATTCACCTGACTGTGATATCCTTTAATATTTTCTTTTAATTTCATTTAAATGTATTTATTTCACTTTTTTAAAGATGCTGCTCATGATCCCATCATATGGAATTCACTGCCCAATAATGTTTCCAATTCACTCCTATGCTGAAACCCCTAAGTTGAAAAAGATTGGTACCTGGCCATTGTTTTTCTCCACCAAGTATACTCCACTCCCTGTCCCCAGTCTTCTGGGAATACATTCTGCCTCTGACCACTAGGTCAATATTAATTCAGACTGAGACAAACCCATTACTATATTCCCCCTCCCTGAGATTTTTCATTTTGGAGTGGAGTAGAAACTCCCTTTCTCTTGGGTTACTAGGCTGAGCAGGTACAAATCAGGACTCTTTGAGGAAAAACAAAACAAAAAACAGAAGAGAGAAAGAGATTCCCAACCAAACTCCTGGTTCAAGGTACAAATAAAGCAGCTTCACCCTGGTTCTTCCTGGTTACATCAGATTGTTTTTAAGACTTTTTGTCTTTTTTCAACCACAAAGCCATGACTAATACAAACAGTGTAAGAAAGCGGGTAAACAGATAACAAATACATGTTATAGATCAGGGTGTCCAATCTTTTGACTTCCCTGGCCACAATGGAAGACGAGGAATTGTCTTGGGCCACATGTAAAATACACCAATGCTAATGATAGCTGATGAGCTAAACAAAAACAAACCACAGAAAGACACACACACACACACACACACACACACACACACACACACACAATCTCATAATGTTTTAAGAAAGTTTACAAATTGGTGTTGGGCTGCATTCAAAGCCGTCCTAGGCCACATGCAGCCCACAGGCTGTGGGTTGGACATGCTTATTACAGATATTAGTACCTGTGTCTTAAGAATATTATTTTCAACCCCATCAAAAAGTAGGCGAAGGATATGAACAGACACTTTTCAAAAGAAGACATTTATGCAGCCAACAAACATATGAAAAAAAAGCTCATCACTGGTCATTAGAGAAATGCAAATCAAAACCACACTGAGATACCATCTCACCGCAGTGAGAATGGCGATCACTAAAAAATCAGGAGACAACAGATGCTGGAGAGGATATGGAGAAACAGGAACACTTTTACACTGTTGGGAGTGTAAATTAGTTCAACCATTGTGGAAGACAGTGTGGCGATTCCTCAAGGATCTAGAAATAGAAATACCATTTGACCCAGAAATCCCACTACTAGGTATATACCCATAGGATTATAAATCGTTCTACTATAAAGACAAATGCACATGTATGTTCACTGCGGCACTGTTTACAACAGCAAAGATTTGGAACCAACCCAAATGCCCATCAATCATAGACTGGATAAAGAAAATGTGGCACATATATACCATGGAATACTATGCAGCCATAAAAAAGGATGAGTTCATGTCCCATGAATGAAGCTAGAAACCATCATTCTCAGCAAACTGACACAGGAACAGAAAACCAAACACCACATGTTCTCACCCATAAGTGGGTGTTGAACAATGAGAACACATGGACACAGGGAGGAGAACATCACACACTGGGGCCTTTTGGGGAGTTGTGGGGCTACGGGAGGGATAGCAGGGGGTAGGGGCATTGGGGAGGGATAACATTAGGAGAAATACCTAATGTAGATGACAGGGGTTAGATGCAGCAAACTACCATGGCATGTGTATACCTATGTAACAATCCTGCACGATCTGCACATGTACCCCAGAACTTAAAGTATAATAACAAAAATAAATAAATAAAATGTTCAAATCTTAAAAAAAAATATTGTTTTCAGTCCCCCCCTTTTTTTTTGGCATGTTAAAACTTTTTATTATGTTATTATAAAATAAATTTCCTTAAACCAAAGCTTCCTTATTTTTCAGCACTTATACAAATAATACTTTTCCCTATATTTTAATTTTATTTAACAAATAACGATTAAGCGTATGACTATTTGAGGCATAAATGTCAAATCAAAGAGTTCTCTTAAAAAGATGGAATCAGCCATAGATGATAATGTTTAAAAATGAAAGCTGCAATAACTTAGCACCAACAGTAATAACAGCACCTTAAAATTATTGATAATGATCATTTACTGAATATCTGTGTGTTCCAGGAAGTTTGTATGTTATCTAATAATCCTCACAACATTTTAAGGGTAACACTATCCTGATTCTTCACATTGTAAGGGAGGCAGCACAGTGATATTAACTTGTGCAAGCCTGAAATGGGTGGAGCTGTGATTCAATCCAAGATAGTCTGATTCTTTCTATTTCCCTGTTGCCTCTTCAGAGACTGCCTTGGATTAGTACATCACAGTTGTCTGATGTTCCATAAAAGACATTACCCTTTTTTCTTGTTTCCTTTTTAAAGTGACAATTCACATTATATTCATTGGCAATTCAAAAATATATTGCTTTTCTTCATAGGTTCCTGTGTGAAAACATGTTAGAGATGTTACTGCAGCAGATTTAAATGAGGCAGAATAAGACCTGGAGAATAGCAGATAAATTATCTTGCCCCTAGATCTTAATCTAGGCTCTCTGAAGAATATTTCATGAAATCCAGACCCCTTATTAATTATTGAGCCTGGTGTCCCAACCAATATGCTATTTTTTCTATAAAGTAACAAAGCCACAGCTAATGATTTTAAGTTTTATGAAATGTAGATTCCCTGCTAAAACAAATTCTTCTCTCTCTTTTTTTTTTTTAAAGGAAGAATCAGCTGGTACTCAAGAAAAACCTCAGCTGGTTAATTTGGCCACCAAAGTGGTCCACATTTCCTCTGGCTTTGAGCACACAGTATTTTCATTTGATCATCTACAATGTAGAGCTTATATTTATTTTAAGCTTTAAACTCTCTGCGTTTGTTCCATTTAAGATGAAGGAACAACTATGGAGATAAATCCTGGTCTCATAAAACTATCTCCTTTATTTCAATGAACTCTTTAATTTGTATTACTTCTAAAAGATGTATCAGTTTTGAAGATATTTTCAGTAAATTGACAGAAAATGGATGTTTTCTAATACTGTTACATTTGCTAAGCTTCCTTGACCAGACATTTGTACTTACTCCTCCATCTGCTTGTAACTCCATCTTATCTTTCTGACACCAATCAGAAAAAGAGAAAGCTGCCTAAAATGCCTTAAAAAAAAAAAAGACAAATTCTTGCTCTATCACCCAGGCTGGAGTGCAGTGGCACAACCATAGCTCACTGCAGCCTCAATCTCCTGCACTCAACTGACCCTCTGGCTTCAGCCTCCTGAGTAGCTAAGACTACAGGTGTGTGCCACCATGCCCAGCAAATTTCTTTATATTTTTTTTTTAGAGACAGGGTCCCACTATGTTGTCCAGGCTGGACTCCAACTCCTAGCCTGAAGTGATCTTTCTGCCTTGGCCTCCAAAAGTTCTGGGATTACAGGTTCGAACCACCATGCCCGGCCCAGCTTATTTTTATTTAATCAGATTTTAATTGATCTTTAAGATTTCTTAATTTATCTTTTAAAATAATTATTTCTTTAATCCATGTAAAATGGATTTATGTAAAAATTATAAAATGCAGGTAAGTAAAATGAGTAAAACATAAAAACAAAATGACCTTTACCCTATCTATTCAGAAATAATCCCTGCTAACAGTCTTAATTAATCTTCCAGGCATTTATGTATGGACCTATAATAAATACCTGTATTATATGTCTTTAAAAATCAGATGCATGCTGTACATGCTGTTTTGAAATTATTTACATCAGTATATCATGAGTGACTTTATGTCTAATATTAATTATACATCTATAACTATTTTTAGCATCTGCATAGTATTTTATTTTTTAGGTATACTCTGAATTTTTTAATTAATCTCCTATAATTAGATAATTTAGTTATTTTCATTATTAACAACTTGGAGCAATGTTGTCTTTGGGCCATGTAACCTAGCAATCAATTAAGAATAATATTTCTAGCAGTGGCATTTCTGGAGCAAAGGGTATAAACACCTCAAAATATATACTGTCATACTATTGGCAGATTGTACCAATTTACCCTCCTATTAGCAGTATCTAAGAATGTTCCTCTCTTCATCCCTCTTTTTAATCTTTGCCACCGTAACAAGTAAAAAGGCACTTTCACTCATCAGTTGTGTTTCCATAATTACGGTATGCTGAGATTTACCTTTAAAATTCATTTTAGATACTTGGGAGGCTGAGGCACGAGAATCACTTGAATCTGGCAGCCAGAAGTTGCAGTGAGCTGAAAATGTACTACTGCACTCCAACCTGGATGACAAAGCAAGACTCTGTCTCAAAAAAAAAAAAATTTAGAGACAAACTTATAGAATGGTGGAATAAAGACCTCTAAAAACCTACGCTTCCACAAAAATGGCAAATATCAGCTTTTTCAGATATCTGGAAATTAACCACATGCTAGCAACAACCTAACATTTATTCAAGAAAAACAGCTGAATCTAAGTGACAATAGCTTTCTTTATGGTGTTTTAACTGGTGTTCCTCCCATCTCCCTTTTCCAGCTCTGCAACAGCCTTAAAAACCAACAGCTTCTCAGCCACAGTAGCTGTGAAAACCAAAAGTAACACATTAAATGTAAATGAACTAAACATGTCAGTCAATGGGCAGAGACTGGCAAGAGGAATTAGAAAATGACCAAACTAGATGCTGGCTACAAGAGACGCAATTTAGATTGAAAGACACATTAAATAGGTTAAAGGAAAAAGGACAGAAGAAGACATACCATGCAAACAGTAACCAAAAGAGAGCTAGACTAGTCTCAGACAAAACAGACTTCAGGGTAAAAATTATTACCAGAGCTAAATAAGCACATATAATAAAGATTAAGTCAATCAAGTAGGCATAACAATTGTATACTTGTAATAACAATGTATGCACTGAACAACAGAGCTACAAAATACATGAAGCAAAAATTGACAAAACGGAAAGAAACAGACAATTCAACAATAGTTTGAGACTTCAAGATTCACTTTCAATAATGTATAGAACAAAAAGAATATCCACAAACAAAAGAAGATGACAAATACTGTAATCCAACTACAACTAACATGTATCAATAGAACACTCTACTGAACAACAGCAGAATATACATCTTCTCGCATGTTCAGATGGCAATACTCCCCAAACCGATCTACACGGACAACATCATTCATCCCTATCAAATCCCAGGTGGCTTTCTTTTTTTTTCCTTTTTTCAGAAACTGACAAGCTGATCTCAAAATTTATGTGGAAATGTAAAGGACCTAAATAGTCAACACAATCTTAAATAAGAATATAGGTGAAAGACCCACACTTTCTGATTTCAAAACTTACTACAAAAGACTGTGTGGTATTGACTTAAAAAGAGACATGTGCATCAGTGTAACAGAACTAAGAGTCCAGAAATAAACCTTTATGTTCATGATCACCTGATTTTCAATGTGGGGGCCAAGACAATCCAATGCAGAAAGAATAGTCTTATAGAAAACGGTTCTGGAACAACTGGAAAACCACATGCAAAAAGAATAAAGTTGGGCCTTTTCTTACACCATAAAAAGATCGTCCGGACTTATAATAGTTCAATTTAAGATTTTTCAACATTATGATGGTGCAAATGCAATATATTCATTAGAAACTGTAATCTCATTGTAAATCAAAGAGCATCTGTACAAAAACCAACTCAAAATGAATCATATACTAAAATGTAAGAGCTAAAACTACAAAACTATTAGGAGAAAACAAAGGTGTAAATCTTTGTCACACTGGATTAGACAACTTCCTTAGATATAACACCTAAAGCACAAAAACAAACAAAAAAATAGATAACCTGAACTTCACCAAAATTAAAAGCCTTTCTGCTTCAAAGGACACTAGAAAGAAAGTGAAATCCCCACACAATAGGAGAATATATTTGCAAATGATATTTCTGATAAAAGTCTAGTCTCCTTATATATACGCTGACAACGCAATAAAAACACAAGTCTGTTAAAAATAGGCAGAGGATCTAAGCAGACATTTCTCCAAAGAAGCTATACAAATGCCTATTAACACCTGAAAACCCCATTAGTCTTTAGGGGAATAAAATCACAGTGAGATACCATCTTATAACCACTAGGATGACTAAAATAAAAAAGACAAACAATAACAAGTGTTGGCTAGCATAAGGAGAAACTGAAACCCTAATACATTGCTGGTAGGATTGTAAAATGGCATAGCCAGATTAAAAAGTTTGGTAGGTTCTGAAAATGTAATCATAGAATTACCAAATGATCTAGGAATTCTAGTCCTGGGAATACACCCAAGAAAAGAGAAAATCATTTCAATAATTTGAATTACATGTTCTCAGAAAAAACTGTATGTGAATGCTCACAGCAACATTATTTGTAATAGCCAAAAAGAAAGTATAATCAACTCAAGTATCCATCAATAAGTGAAGGTAAATAAAAACTTTTATTTTTCTTACTCTTACTTGATCTGATAACAGTTCTAAAAACAGCAACAGCATGTTCAATTATGTATGTTTTTATATATACATACTTTTATATATGTTTACACACACACACGCACACATGCATATTCCTCTATATTAGGGAAATTAATGACAGCAATGATGCAAGGGATGGAAGGAAGGAATTAAAAGTATTTTGTTATCACAAGGTACTTGTGCTACCCATGAAGCAGTATAGTATTCTTTGAGTGTGGACCTGGATTAGTTGCAAATGTATACTGCAAACTCTAGGACAATAACTAAAATAAGTAAAAAAAAGTATAAGAGATATGCTAAAAAAGGAAAGAAAATGAGATTATATAAAATGGTCAATTAAAACCACTAGAGGTAGAAAAAGAGCGGAAGACAAAAATAGGAATAAAGAACAAGGGGAAACTAGAAAACTACAACAAACATGGTAGATGTTATTGCAACATATTAGTATGACATAAACATATTTTAAATGTCAATGGTCTACAAAGACCAATTAAGAGACAGAGATGGCCAGAATGGATCAAAAAACAAGACCCACATACATTGTCTATAATAAACCCACTTTAACATAAAGATATAAATAGAATAAAAAACAAATGAAGGAATATATATGACGCTAACACTAATGAAAACACAAGCAGTAATATACAAGTAGCTATATCCATTTCAGAAAGAGCAGGCTTCAAGGTAAGCAAAGTTATTAGGCCTTACATAACGATAAAGGGGTCAATTCTCCAAAAAGCTGTAACAATCCTTAATGTGTATGTGCCTAACAAAAGAGCATCACAATACGTGAGGGGAAAACTGATATAACATCAAGAAGAAACAGATAAATCCGCTATTACAGTTAGAAACTTCAACATCCATCTATCAGAAATGGACAGATCCAGCAGGCTGAAAATCAGTAAGAACATAGCTGAATTCAACAATGCCATGAATCAATTGGATATAATGGTCAGCTGTTGATTACTTTATCCAACAACAGCAGAATGCACATTCTTCTCAAGCTCACAGGTAACAATCACCAAGACAGACCACATTATGGGCCATAAAACATACCTTAACAAATTTAAAAGAATGGAAATCGCACAATATCTGTTTTCATATCACAATGAAATTAAACTAGAAAACAATAACCAAAAGATATCTGGGAAATTCCCAAATACATGGAGATTAAACAATACACTTCTACATAATACATGCGTAGTCAAAGAAGTTAAAAAGTATTTTGAACTAAATGAAAAATTAAAATACAACTTAACAAAATGTAAATCCATGTTTTGAGAGAAATTTATAGTATTAAAGGCAAATATTAGAAAAGAAGAAAGATCTAAAATCAGTATCTAAATTTCCACCTCAGGAAACTAAAAATAGAAGAGCAAAGTAAATCCAAAGCATGCAGAAGAAAATAAGTATTAAAATTTAAGAGCAGGAATCTATGAAATTGGAAACAGGAAGTCAACAGAGGAAAATCAATGAAACCAAAGCTGATTCTTTGAAAAGATCAATAAAACCAACACGCCTCTAGCCAGGTTAACTAAGGAAAAAAGAGAGAGAGAGAGAAGGCACAAATTACTAGTATTAGAAATGAATGAGTGATCACTATACATCACATGGACAGTAAAAGGATAATCAAGGAACACCAGAAAAACTCTATGCCCACAATTTAACAACCTAAATAAAACAGACCAATTTTTTGAAACACAATTTGCCAAAACTCCTATATAATAAAATAGATGATCTGAATAGGCCTATATTCAGTGACTGAAATGCAATCAACAATTAATAACCTTCCCGAACAGTAAACAGCAGCCCCAGATGGGGTCACTGATCTTTTTCTTTAAATTTTTTTAATTGGCCCATAATAATTGTGCACGGTGGGTACACAGTGATATAGCAATACACATAATGCATAGTGATCAGATGACGGTAATCAGCATATCCATCATCTCAAGCATTTATCATTTTTTTGTGTTGGGAACATTCAATATCCTCCTTCTAGGTATTTCAAAATATACAACATTTCATTGGAAAGTACAATCATCCCATAGTGCTATAGGATATTAGAACTTATTCCACTTACCTACCTGTAATTTTGTATCATTTAACAAATCTCTCCCTATCTCTCCCTCCCCATATTCTTCTCAGCCTTTAGTATCCTCTGTTCCACTTTTTACTTCCATGAGATCTACAATTTTTTTTAAGCTTTCACATATAAGCATATGCTGTGTTTAACTTTCTGTTCCTGGCTTATTCCACTTAATGTAAAATCCTCCAATTCTATCCATGTTGCTGCAAATGATACGATTTCATTATTTTTTTATGGCTGGATAATACTGCACAGTGTGTATATACTCTACATTTTCTTTATTCATCTGTTGATAGGCACCTAGGTTGATACACTGGCTATTGTGAACAGTGCTGCAATCAACATGGGGTGCAGAGCTCTCTGATACATTGAGTTCTCTTTCCTTTGGATAAATGCCCCATAGTGAAATTGCTGGACTATATGGTGGTTCGATTTGTAGTTTTTTGAGGAACCTCCATACTGTTTTCCACAGCATCTGTATTAGTTTACGTTCTCACCAACAGTATACAAGAGTTCCTTTTTTTCCACATCCTTACCAACGTCTGCTATTTTTTGTCTTTTTGATAATGGCCTTCCTAACCTGGGTGAGATGATACTTCATTGTGGTTTTAATTTGCATTTGCTAGATAATTAGTAATGTTGAGTATTTTTTTCATTTATTTGTGTCTTCCTTTGAGAAATGTCTCTTCAGATCATTTAGTCATTAATTAATTGGATTTTTTTAAAATTTTTGCCGTTGAGATGTTTGACTTCCTTGTATATTCTAGATATATATTAACCCCTGTTGGATGAATGCTTTACAGATATTTTCTCCCATTCAGTAGGTTCTTTTTACTCTGTGGTTTCCATTACTGTGCAGAAACTTTTTAGCTTGATATAATCTCATTTATTTTTGCTTTTGTTGCCTGTGCTTTTGAAGTCTCTTTTTTTACATTCAGAATTTGTATTTTAAAACAAACAGTCAGAGTAACATTAATAATAGAAAATCCATATGGAAATATTCACAATCTGCTCAGTGAGAAATGGGAAAACAGCTTCCCTGCTTTACTGCCAACCTACTGTTTGACAAGAAGCTGGAAGGTCACCTTTTAAAGCAAAACCCCACTCCATAGCTATGTGCATTTTTATTCAAAGGCTCCTCGACCAGAGGGAACAGTGAGAACTGAGAACCAAAATACTGTTATTGGCAAGGGTTTGGCCAAAGGGTCTGAGATGTGTAAACACCAAAAAGGGAAAGGGAGATTGAGCAACATAAGAAAAAGGGGCTGTAGGAACAAGCACAGAGAAAACAAGTAAACAGTAACCTACTTCTACCCACAGCAAAGTGACAGTGCACAGTGCACATACATTCATCCCCCAAAGTGTGGGCTACACTGCACAGTGACTCAACTATCTCAAACATGGTCTATCGGAAAGATTCAAGTCCCCTAAGGGCACTCAGCAGAAGACCACAGTGACATGGTAACAGACATACACAAGCATGCTGTGACCCTAAAGCAACAACACACTTTAGATAACAATTGTTCAGAAAAAATCCTCTCCCAGAACTGAGGTTACAAATTCCAAGTTAGCTATAAACATTCTTTGGGAATTCTTTTAAAAGTATGAGTTAAAACAAAAATCAACAGTTGGTGCTTTACTTTCACTGAGTGTTAAATATTATATGCTAGCTGTTAATATTTAAATATGCTTTTCAATTTGTGTATGTCTGATATTTCCTCATGTTTAGTTTCATGATATATGCCTTTGGTATAAATAGCATACCAGTTAGTCTAACTTCTTCTCATTTTACACTATCAGGTGATACATGATTTATAATCCTATTTCTGATGTTTTTCAGTTTAATTGCTTGTTAAGTGTTGTCTGCTAAACTTTAACGTTATAAAGTTCTCTCATCTTTTTTGTAATTACTGTTTTGTATACTTTGAGACTATAAACATTTTGTTATTCATCAAACTTTTCATTTATTCTTTCATTTATGTTCATATGGACTCATGGTTTTCAATTTTATTTAGTTGATGATAATCTGTTACTATAATTATTTTGATGTTCATATTGTCATATGTTTGAATAGTAGGAGCCCCTTCAAACTGACATCTGGGTCCTTTTGAGATATCTCCATCATTGTTGAACATTTTCTTACTTTGTTATCCAGCAATATGTGTTCGGGCCATCTTGTATTTTTCCTGCACAAATCCTAGAATTAGCCATTTCTCCAAGATACCCTGCTTTCATTTGCTGAAGAATGATATTTAGAAGCCAACATATGGTTACTAATTGTGTTCATTGCTATTAGGATATCAGTGCTCTCATGCTTTCTCATTGTGCAGATCGATCTATCTATCATCTATCTATCTATCTATCTATCTATCAGTAATCTATCTATAATATGTATATCTATATTTCTGTACCTATCTATATACATTGAAAACTCTGAATTCACACCCATACCTAAAATTCCTACCAAATATCCAACACCACTGTGTTCATTTTAGTTTTCTTTCTTTCTCTCTTTTCTCTGTTTTTCCAGCAGTGAGAAATCTAGCTCTTATTCTTCTTAAAACAAGGAACACTTGAGATGTTTGATAGACTGATATTAATTCTTTCTCTCACTTGGGGTATACTACTGGCAGTAATCATGCAACATAAAAGCATGGATGATAAAGCTTTATTTGACAGTTGAATCTGAAAGGATCCTCTTAGAACATATCCAAAGGAGTAAAATCTCTAATTTAACATTTGTAGATATTTATACTGTGTTATCACTACCAAGAGAAGCAAAATCTTATTTTGATATCTCAGGAGATAATTATATTATTATGCTTTTTAAAGCATAATGATAAAAATGAATTACATGATATGAAACTTTATAAAATATCTTAGTGACTTTACATCTTTAATGACAGTAATAGCAACTATTTCAAGGTTCAACTATGAGCAACTCTGAGGGTTTATTTTAAGCATTTATTTAAAACATTTTCTCTTTAGTTGGAAAGTCTTTTTGATAATTGTTTAAGTGACCGTCTACCATTTTAGTTTACAAGATTTATGATTAACATTAAAATCAGATACAAAATGTTATATACTTTTCCTATTTATATGTTTTAATTAAATAATCTTTAAAGGTGATATTTGATTCATTGATTATCTTATATTTCTTCCTAATAACTACAGATATTTTAAATGCAGTATCAACTATTCTTTTTCATATTTTTGGCCTGACATTTCTCCATTCACACAATTGCCTTTTCTATGTTTGTAAATACTAGGTATTAATATATGCTGATGAGGCTGAATGTCTCTAAACTGAACTCCAACTTTGTATCAAACAGCGTACTTTATTCATTTTAGATGTCAAAAAGGAAGCTAAACTTAATGTGTGCAAAACTAAACCCTTGTGTTTGTTTCTTTTTAAGATCAAATCTTATGCTCTCACATTTTCTCCTATCTCAGTAAATGGCAGCATCTTTCTTTGAGTTTCTCAGGCAAGAAACTC